>WNHD01012121.1:513-11037 GCA_011057455.1 Ganaspis sp. Gsp50 | reverse complement strand
AAGAAATGTTTGTCCAAACCAATGAAATGCTTGTCTAAACCAAAGAAATCTTTGACTAGATCAAAGAAATGTATGTCTAAGCCAAAGAAATGTTTGTCTAAATCAAAGAAATATTTGTTAAAATCAAACAAATGTTGGTCTAAGTCAAAGAAATGTTTGTCTAAGTCAAAGAAATGTTTGTCTAAATCAAAGAAATGTAGGTCTAAATCAAAGAAATGTGTGTCTAAATCAAAGAAATCTTTGTCTAAATCTAACAAATGTTTAGCTAAATCAAAGAAATCTTTGTCTAACTCTAACAAATGTTTTTCTAGATCAAAGAAATGTTTGTCTCAATCAAGGAAATGTTTGTCTAGACCAAACAAATGTTGGTCAAAGTCAATGAAATGTTTGTCTAAATCAAACAAATGTTGGCCTTAATCAAAGAAACATTTCTTTGATTTAGACAAACATTTGTTTAATTAAGACAAACATTTCTTTGATTTAGACAAACATTTATTTGATTCAAACAAACATTTTTCCGAGTGTGTGCTATTGAATGATTTTCAGTGCGATTTTTTGATATGTATAATGTTTTTTTGCACAATACTGGAAACATAATTCAAGAGTAATATTTCTCATCGGATGCGTTATTGTATCATCGCATTAGAAGCGCTCATGGGAATTTTGTGGTTAGCTTTGGGTTGGAAAAATCGTCGCGACCGAGAAATTGTGAAAAGGGAAATGTTACGACCGTAATTCAACCGCAGAAATGAAAAAAATAAAAATGCGAGAAAAAGAAAATGAATACGACGAATGTAACGAATGGTATATTGTCGAGCCATTCATGTGCTGTGATACAGAGGACAACACATATCATCTGACACAAAAAATGTTATTAAAACAGAAAACACCAGAGACTCTGATATTAGAAATAAACCTAAAACTTAGGTAAAAATTACTGAAGTAGTTGAGTTAGAGTACTTAAGTAAAAATTACTTAAGTACGTAAGTAGAATTCGTTTAATAATTTAAGTGAACTTTATCTAATAGGTTAGGTAAATTATACTTAATTATTTTTTCAGAATATACAAACGTTAGGTAAATTTTACTTAAGTGATATTAAGTAGATTTTACTTAACTAAATTAGGTAAATTTAATTTGCAATTTTTCTCCGTGAAGGAGTACAAATTTGCTTTTCATCTTTTATTCGTAATTTACATTCTCTTTAAATTTGAATTAGAGGCTTTGAATGAATTAGAAAAAATGGATCAGTAGATGAGTTTTCAAATTAGTTATTAAATATTTTCAGATTATTTTGAACTTAAAGCCAAAGAAACTCATAAAATTGTCTTGAAACAGCATTTGTTTGAATTAACATTTGTTTGAATTAACTTTTGTTTCAATGAATATTTGTTTGAATTAACATTTGTTTGAATGAACTTTCGTTTCAATGAATATTTGTTTGAATTAACATTTCTTTAAAGTAACATTTATCTAAATCAAATTTTTATTTTGTGACCAATTCGAGGGGAGATTTTTTAAAAACTTTTATTTCAATGAACATTTGTTCGAATTAAAATTTCTTTAAATTAACATTTGTCTAAATCAAATTTTTATTTTGTGACCAATTCGAGGGGAGATTTTTCAAAAAGAAGAATAGTTTCTCACTGGGGGGCTTATTGAGTTGCTCAGGAAGTTAATGCTCTACTACATTGATAAATCTGTGGCTAACGGAAGTTCCGGATAAAACAAACTCATCCCGGTCCATTTTATCGACTCTGAGAAAAATAACATAACTTGACCTACGTGGCGCCAATTCTCAGCGGTTTGTCGCTTCTTTCTATACTTATTTTCAAAATGTTTTACGAGACACGCTACAGTGATTTAATCCTTTTTTGCCGAAGTTTGTAATCCACTTATCTTTCCACAAACTTGAGTAACATCTCCTATTTCAACTCTTCAAACACTTAAATATTAACACTCTCTTTCATTATTAAATTTCCCGCTCCTCTGTTTATTCTTCATATTATAGCTTTCATCTCAATCTAAATTAGCGAAAACTTGATAAATAAACCATTTCTTAACATCACTTGATACTTAAAATTCCAGATCGATTTTCACCCTCGATATTTTCTTGGTTCTATATCTTCGACTCGTAATTAAACATTCATTTTAATATAATTATTATATAGATTTATTTAATTAAGTTTTAGATCTTAAATAAACGAACATTTTCTACTTTATTTTGCATTTCATATTTTGCGTTTTGTGTTTTGCATTTTTCATTTTTTATTTTGCATTTTGGGTTTTGGGTTTTGGGTTTTGCGTTTTGTGTTTTCGTTTTGTATTTTTCATTTTTTATTTTGCATTTTGTGTTTTCCTTTTTGTATTTTTCATTTTTTTTTGCATTTTGTGTTTTGCATTTTGTATTTTTCATTTTTTTTGCATTTTGTATTTTTCATTTTGTATTTTTCATTTTTTATTTTGCATTTTGGGTTTTGCATTTTGTGTTTTGCATTTTGTGTTTTCCTTTTTGTATTTTTCATTTTTTTTGCATTTTGTGTTTTGCTTTTAGTATTTTTCATTTCTTATTTTGCATTTTGTGTTTTGCATTTTGCGTGTCATATTTTTTTTTATTATTACTTATTCTGCATTTCTACACTTTTCCTCAATTTGCGAATTCACGCATTAAAGATGAGCATTTGCTGGCAAAAAATTATCAGATGCTCCTGCGGATTCTGCGAAAGTCGACAACCAATCTCTTTTCGCTGACATTGCTGATCCGATAACGAAAAGCGTAGATGTACGCACGTACGCACGATATGAAAAACATACACAAGGGGAGTTTTGAGATAAAAAAAAATTTAGGGACGAGTGGAAAAGAACACACGGAGGGTTTGATCGTTCACAAAGCGAATATTGTGATTCAATCTAGTTCTCGAATTCTCAATTTTTCCAATGTCGGTATGTGAATGGGGCAATGCGTTCGGAATAGAAATTCCTCTTTGTTATGCAAAGTAAAGTCTACGATTTTTAGCGAAACTTACCGAAGGTCATTTATTCACGCAAAGTTTTGCAATAGCCTTTGTCACGCTCTGTACAAAAATTTATCCGAAAAATCGCCGACCAATCTTGAAAACGTGAAATACAGAAAGAGCTTAATTAATGTACGTTTCTATTTCTATTTCTATTTTTTATCATTTTTATTTTTTATCATTTCTATTTTTTATCATTTCTATTTTTTATCATTTTTATTTATAATAATTTTTCTCTATTTATTTTTACTTATTCATTTCTTTTCGTTTATTAACTCCCCTTTATTTATTTGTACCTGTAGTAATAAAATTATTATTTTTATTTACGTATTCTTCTTATTATTTATTTATATTTATTTTATACATTCTAAGCGTTGAAATCGCTGAATAAACGTTAGATCTTTAATTTACTCGGTTTTAATTAATTTGGAAGTACTTAACACTCAATTAGAAAAGGCGACTTTGTTACTCTATCATTTAATTTAAAAGTGCTTGTTTCAGCGCATTCTCGAGCGGGAAAATTTGTCTCGACGGTATATTTCTGTTCACTTAAAAGTTTTCATTTGTTTTGTGGATTCTCGACTATCGCGGGCAGAACGAGTTGTTGGAATTTGCGGTTTATTAAACGCCCTAATGCTCAAAACTATTTGCTTCCACGTCCCCTGAGAACTCTACCGAAACAATTTCGTATTGGTCGTTCCGTAAACACAGAAATAAAATGTTTCAACTTGATAAAAGATCTCGAAACTTTTCTAGGGAACTGCACTTTCTTTTACTCACATAAAGAACTCGGTCCAACATTTCTCGATTCGACTAAAATGCTCTTTATTTAAAATTACATTTTTCCTTTCAGTCTTGCAAATAATTTCCGAGACAATTGTCTTTGTAAATGTTTCACGTAAATTAAAAGGAATATATAAATTACAAGAAATATTTAAATTCACGAAATATATTAATTACAAGAAACATATTAATTACAATGTAAAAGGTCGAGAGACCATACATTTTAAATTGAATAAATAATAATTACAAGAAATATATTAATTACAATGTAAAAGGTCGAGAGACCATACATTTTGAATTGAATAAATAGTAATTACAAGAAATATATTAATTACACGAAATATATTAATTACAAGGAATATATTGGAAGAAATATGCAAGTTAGAAGAGATTTTCGGAACAGAATAAGAAAATTGGTATACGTTGAAATACCAATCTGAATTGAATTCAGATCAGATTTAATCATTTGATTATTTTCTGAAAGGATGAAGCTAAAGATTGTGAAATTGGACAATTGACAGCGTCATATTTTATTGGTGAAGTGCAGAATTAGGATTGTGATTTCTCACCCGTTATATTTAAACTGGGGAGAAGAATAGAAAAAGGGTGAGAGGATAATCCCTAGAGAACATCTCGAGGGTTTTCCGCGACACACGTTACTTCTTTTATTGACAGTCTGGAAAAAAAGTCGTCGAGAATGCACAGAAAATACATAGCCCTCTTTTGAGAGGATAAAATCCCTCTGTTCTGCAAGGATCGTGCGTCAATTCAATATCGATTATTCGAATCGGTTCTCAGATTTGAGAATATAGTGCTCCCAATGGTGAAATGTTCCATTGTTCCCCTATTTGATATCTTTCTCAGGAAAATGCGAAATTTATGGAATTATCAAAATATCACGCTTATTATTATTCATTCGAAAATTTCAATTTATTATTTTTTGCATTGAGTTCAAAAAAGTACTCGCATTTGCACTACATTTAAAAAAAAGTTCTCATTTTTGCACTGGGTTCAAGAAAGTATTTTTTGGCACTAGGGAGTGTAAAGAGTATTTTTTTGGCACTAGGGAGCATAAAAATTACTTTATTATTCTCCCTAGTACGTTGAAAGTACTTTCCACGCTCTCTATTGCGCTATAAAAGTACTTTATTATTCTCCCTAGTGCGCTAAAAGTACTCTTTACGCTCCCTAGTGCCAAAAAATACTTTTTATGCTCCCTAGTGCTCTACAAAAGTACTTATTATACTCCCTAGTGCGCTAAAAGTACACCTTACGCTCCCTCGTACTCTGTAAAAGTACTTTTTATGCTCCCTAGTGCGTAAAAAATACATTTTACGCTCCCCAGTGCTCTATAAAAGTACTTTTTATGTTTTCTAGTGCGCTAAAAGTACTCTTTACGCTCCCTAGTGCTCTATAAAAGTACTTTTTATGCTCCCTAGTACGCTAAAAGTACTCTTTACGCTCCCTAGCGCGTTTGAAATACTTTTTACGCTTCCTAGTGCTCTATAAAAGCACTTTTTATGCTCCCTATTACGCTAAAAGTACTCCTTACGCTCTCTAGTGTGTTAAAAATACTTTTTACGCTCCTTAGTGCTCAATAAAAGTACTTTTTATGCTCCCTAGTGTGCTAAAAGTATTCTTTACGCTCCCTAGTGCGCTATAAAAGTACTTTTTATGCTCTCTAGTGCGTTAAAAGTACCTTTATAGCGCACTAATGAGCTTAGAAAGTATTTTTAACGCACTAGCGAGCGTAAAGAGTACTTTTAGCGCACTAGGGAGCATAAAAAGTACTTTTAAAGAGCACTAGGGAGCGTAAAAGGTAATTTTAGCGCACTGGGTTGTTTAGAACAAAGTTGTAAAAAAGGTTGAATAAATTTTTCAAGAAAATGGTGGTAACGAGAAAGGAAGTTGGACGTCTTGTGTTTGGGTTTTCGCCTTAGACGTTATTGCTCCATCTGTTACCATTCAGTGTGTAGTCGGCCACAAGATTACCGATTTGTCAATTAGTGCTGCTAATTTATTTATTGCCGGTCGTAGAGCATGCCAAGCGCGGAGAGATATTTTTTGCAAAGGCACTTTTCGCAGGGCAATGCCGCTGCCAAGAGAATTTCGTGCCATGCCAGCCGCTAATTCAGATATAGGGAAGTAATAAGAGTGTTTGGTCGTCTATTTCTCCATGAATAATTAAGGCATTTGCTGCGCCACTACTCCCACTCCACTCAATTTTAAAATCCATCCTAATCGTCCCAGTTTCACCTCCCTAGGGATCGACATCATAATGCAATTAAAGCTCTCTGTTTTACCAATTTTACTCAACGGGGCGTCCCTTTCTATAAACGACCTTTCCGCGTTAATGGAGCAGCAAATGCAAATTTGATGTATTCACATTTTTCTATAAACCGATACAGAAAAGGCTTTTCGAAAAGTGTTTTTTACCGGTGCAATTTGGGATTTGAATTTGACATTGGAATTTAAGATTTCAATTTAGGATTGAAATTTATGATGGAAATTTACGATTGAAATTCGTCATTGAAATTTACGAATGAAATTAACGATTGAAATTTATGATGGAAATTTACGATTGAAATTCGTCATTGAAATTTACGAATGAAATTAACGATTGAAATTTACAAATGAAATTTACGATTGAAATTTATGATTGAAATTTACAATTGATATTTGCCATTGAAATTTGCGATTGAAATTGACAATTGATATTTGCCAATGAAATTTACTATTGAAATTTACGATTGAAACTTGTCATTGATATTTACGATTGAAATTTACCATTGACGATTACAATTGAAATTTACTATTGAAATTTACGATTGATATTGTCGATTGAAATTCGCCATTGAAATTTACTACACTGAGGAAAATAAATTACTATACACATTTAGTAAAATTTACTAAAAATCCTCCTAAAATCAACTACCTACTTTACGTTATTTTAATCAAGCCAGTAGTAAATTTAACCAATTACATAGTAAATTAACTAATTATTTAGTAAATTTAACCAATTGCATAGTTAAATTAACCAACTACATAGTAAATTTAACCAAACAAAACTAGTAATCCTTTGATCGAACCATTTACGTGGATAAAATTACCAATCATTTTTTTGGTAGATAATAATTTACCATTGAAATTCGAAAAATAAACGAGGCAAAAAAGGGTTTAAATGGATTTTGTGGTGGAATTAAATGAAGAAATTTGAATAACAATGTATGAATAATAAATAAATGTAAATAATGTTTAAAAAAATAAATTCTATGGGGATTAGTGAATATGTAATTCATATTGAAATTGTTCAATGGAAAAACGATATTCGGTTTTTATTGTGAAAGATGTAAAGCTGTCGAAGCATTTGCGGCACGGAATCTGATTTTCTATGGACACGAGATAACACTTAGTGGCTAGCTGAGAGGATCTCACAACACACGGTTCGTCAGTACTCGGTGGAATAATACACTACTTTGGTTCACACGAACAGTAAATTCGAAACCTTCCTCTAATGAACCGTCATATAAACCACCTTATTTCGGATTCTGGTTTCCTACTACTCAATTCAAGAAGCTCCCATTTCACAGACAAAATTTGCAATAATCGGTTGATATGTACATCTCTGTAAATTACATATTTTCTACATTTATTTTTATGTATCATATAAAGAAGTGCAACAATAATCTATGTTTTCTACTTTTGTTTTGCTTTAACTACAAAAAAGGAATTAAAAAAATGTCTGGTTAACTTATACGGAAAGGAATGTTAAATATGCCTTGAATTTTAGTTAAGTCAACTAGAATTTTAGTTCAGTCAACTAGAATTTTAGTTAAGTCAACTAGAATGTTAGTTCAGTCAACTAGAATTTTAGTTCAGTCAACTAGAATTTTAGTTAATTCAACTAGAATTTCAGTTCAATCAACTAGAATTTTGGTTAAGTTAACTAGAATTTTTGTTAAGTTAACTAAAATTCTAGTTAATTTAACCAGAAAAAATAGTAAGGTTATATATTTAACATTCTTTTCTAGTTAAGTTAACTAGACATTATTTTCAGTGTAGTAATTTAGTATAAATTGCAAAAGTTATATTTAACATTCTTTTCTAGTTAAGTTAACCAGACATTATTTTCAGTGTAGTAATTTAGTATAAATTGCCAAAGTTAATCAAAAACTGATGTTTCCTTTTAAAAGAAAAATTGGTTTCGAAAAATGTATCTTACAACCAAATGCGAAAGTTTATGTTCAGTTAGTATAACAATTATTAAATAAAAAAAGAACATTAATGTCAAAATTCATGTTTCTTTGAAAATTTGTAATCATTTAATGTACAAATTGGTGGTTTTTGAACGTAAAAATCGGTGTTTCTTAATTGTACAAATTGGTGTTTCTCTAATACAAAAAATGACGTTTCCTTAATGGAAAAAGTGACGACTTTTTATGCGAAACAAGTTTCACAGTAAGACTAATATACATTCGGCATTAAGAAACAAACCACGTCGGATAAAAATCATTAACCGCTCTGAAAAGGTAAATTGGCAATTCGAGTTGAAGCGCTGCCGGGTTAGCCAAGACCCAACCAATTAAAGTTTTTCCAAGTCCCTGATTGCCTCCATACTTTGAGGAAAATGCATTACGATTTTCTTCCTGTTCTTTAGAAAAAATCTAAAATTAAATTTTTGCACTTGACTTATGTTCAAGAACGAGATTTCACAACGGGAGATGAACGAAATGTCAGGATTGTTTTGAACAAATATGTATCAACGGAAAATATCAATAGTTTATAAAATAAATAGTTGATAACATCAATGGTTAATAATATATATAGTTAATAATATCAATAGTTAATAATATCAATAGTTAATAATATCAATAGTTAATAACTCATCAATAGTTAATAATATTAATAGTTAATAACATCAACGATTAATAATATCAATAGTTAATAACCCAGCAATAGTTTATAACATCAGTAGTTAATAATATCAATAGTAGATACCATCAATGGTTAATAATATCAATATATTTAATAATATCAATAAACAATAACCCATTAATAGTTAATAATATTAATAGTTAATAACATCAATGGTTTTTTAATAATATCAATAACTAATAATTCATCAATAGTTAATAATATCAATAGTTAATAACATCAACGATTAATAATATCAATAGTTAATAACATCAACGATTAATAATATCAATAGTTAATAATGTCAATTGTCAATAACCCATCAATAGTTAATAATATCAATAGTTAATAACATCAATAGTTTTTTAATAACATCAATAGTTTTTTAATAATATCAATAGTTAATTAAAAGCAGAAACAGTAAAGATGAACGAAAATTTCTTACAGCAGAAAATGGAATGCATATTAGAAAAAGAAGCTCTCCATTTTGAGCATTCAGCAATTTTTGATACGAAATATTTACCTTTGAATTGTGGATCTGAGAATACTTTCATCAAACGAAACGAACGACGCGGAAAACGTATCAAGAGAAATAACTCTGGTGGTCTGATTTTTCAAAGAAAGGTCGGAAGAACAGGACGTGTTTTATCCTTCAGTGTCTAGACTTTTAGTCTTTGTTTCTATTCCTTCTTTTTTTGCTCTTCACGCTAGATTCTTGTAATGAAAAAAATTCGAATTCCGTGAAAAGTTTCGCAATCCAAATGAAATTCAATTCAATGAATTATGCGCACGTTAAATTCGTTAATTATTTAATTTCATTTCCTTTCCTCAAGCGTTGCTCTTTTTTATATTTCTATTCAACAGTTCGAGAACTACTTTGTTTCAAATTTAAAATTTACTCTCTAGAAATAATAAGTAAAAATCTACGCTCTAGATATAATTAGTAAAAATCTACGCTCTAGCTATACTTAGTAAAAATTTACTCTCTGTCTCTCCAAATCTGAATATTAGTCAAATGTAACTAATAGTGAAAAATCAGTCATTCATTCAAATATTAATATTTGACTAACACTTAAAGATCAAAATTACTAATACGTTAGTTAAACTTTCATAAATAGATATAATTGAGGCACCGCGTGCAATTACCGCCTCTACACGTAAACTCCTTCAGCCGAATTCCGGCAGCAAGAAAATTACCTCAGAGGCATTTATTGCACGCAATTAGTAAAAATTTTCATTAATTTTTAGCAAAATTTTACTACATTTGATGTTTATTATCGTAACAACAAAGTTAACTACATTCAGTAGTTATTATAACTGCTTCTACTTCTATTAATTTTTTTTTAAATTTTGTATCAGTGTGCGTTGTAGTGTAAAAAGAATTGTCAAAAACAATGTGGAGAATTGTTTTTAGAAAATAATTAATGGATAATCATTAATGGTTAACAAGTTAACCGTTTATTGAAATTTCTTGAAAAGAAATATTAGGATTGAAATAGTTTTGATAAAAAGTCAAAAGAAAGACGTGGACATTATATGAACCTATTGGAATCGTTTTCACCAAGAGGAAAATGCCAATTTAATCCGGAACTGTGTTACTCGAAAAGGACCACTGCCGGAAATTTCCAGGGAGCTCTTCCGGTCCAGAGTTCATGAAACGATGTTCCCTCGGATAGCAGTTAATTGTAAGACCGAATGAAATCGATCCTAGATTAAATAATGTTCTACATTTTTCTGCTCCAAGGGATTATTTCGCAAAATTGAAGTTTTATTATTTAACCCTTTCACTCAGCTATTCAAATATCGCTATTCGA
>WNHD01012105.1:0-13646 GCA_011057455.1 Ganaspis sp. Gsp50 | reverse complement strand
AGTCTCAAGGATCTTGCAATAAGACTTGGGCAAAACGTGCTCTCAGTGCAAACTTGCCGAGACGACGTTACCCTTCCACGCGCCGGCGCTTGCCCCTCTATTACCGCACTCTCGCTTCACGTGCCAATCATTGGGAAGTGTGGTAAGACGGGGAAAAGCACCGCCGCGTGGAAGGGGAACGTCTCCACACGTTTGCACTGAGAGCATGTTTTTCCCAGGTCTTATTGCAAGATCCTTGAAACTTTTTTTCTTGTTAGCAATATTCTGGAAGGGGAACGTCGTTCCCGCAAGTTTGCACTGAAAAATGACGATTAAGAAGAAGAAGAAATGAAAACAATGAAACGGACTAATAATCAAGGTATCCCTCCTTAGGGCGAACATATTAAACATATAAATAAAATACAAAAAACTGAATCAAAAAGTCCTTTACCACTTTTCAAAATTTTGAGCCGTTCGGAAGTTACAGCGGCTCGTAGTTGACCAGTCAGGTGCCTGCTACCGGAGCGGCATCATAGTGGTACCGCTCCGCTGCGCGCGCGCCTTCGTCACGGTAGAGGGGATGGATAACTCGCTCGTTCGCTCGCTATTGGCCAACTTCGAATCGTCATAACTCCCGAACGGTTTAAAATTTCGAAAAGTCGTAAAGAACTTTTCGATTCATTTTTTTCTATTTTATCTGTTGCTTTAATAAGTTTGGTTATTTATATAAGTTTTTTTTAATAAATTTTTTTGAGTTTTTTTTATTAAGCCTTTTTTATTAAGTTTTTTTTAATAATCTACTCCCTGTAGAATAAAAACAAGATATCTTTCTTCATTCTCGAAATGTCTCAATTTCGTTCTTACGATTAGCGATTTTTCATTCAAGAAAGAAGTCACCGCGGCGCACAGTGGGACATTTTGTATAAAAATCGTAGAACTTTCGATAAAGTTGATATATTTTACGTATTTTGTTATCCTGAATGAAAGCGTGAAATCATATTTCAAAATTAAAAATGGCGGCCTAAAATATAAATTGCAAACGCAAAAACTACTATTTATTATTCGGCTCGCTGATTACGAATTTTACATTAAGATTGCAAAATTCAAAATTAGAACAAAAATAAATTTATAAATGTTTTTGGGGTCGACCATTTTGAATTTTGAAATATGACTTTACGTCTTTATTCAGAATAACAAAATATGTAACTTAACCGTTTGAAACAGATTTATTATCATTACCCTAGACACAGTTTGCGAAAATATCCATTTTTACGCAGAAATATTCAACTTTAATGCCACTTTTTTTAGGTTAGAAAATTTTTATAAAATTCTATAAAAATTAAGTCTGTGATTTGTTTCTTGATTCATTAAAATGTATCAACTTTTTCCAAGGTTCTTCGATTTTGAGAAAAAAAATTCACGAAATCACTCACTGCAGCCCTAGTGGAAAATTGATGCTGCGCAGAACCGTCTGCGCATACTTGTGACGTCACAGGAATGCCAAAAACTACAAACGCAAATAATAAATTAAAAATCGACACGATTACAATGCTTTCTCTAGGAGGAAGCAAAAATGACAAAGTACGAGTCTGCGCAGAAAGGCCTTTAATATATTTAGAGGTTATGTTCTAAATTATATTTTTGCTGGCAAAAAAATTCATTAATATTTTTCACCGATTCGAAAGCTTAGAAAATGGATTATGAACATTAGAGATTAAAACTCTCATTTCATTTTTCAATGTGTTCATTAAAGTAGTCTGTTTTTTTCTCTTTGGCCTCAAAGCGAACTTAACCTCACTTACCGAAACTGAGTCAATCCAATCAAATTATTTTCGTTTGCATAAAAATACGTAAAATCGCCAAGATTTTTTTAAATTCGGAACAAAAAATCATGAAACCTTTTTTGGGCGACTCGCAAAATTTCATAAGAATGTTTTTTATTTAGTTGTAAGTAATAAGGCGCAGCAGAATTTATCGTCGTTCATTATCTGGGATTGTCTCCCAAGTTCCATTGGAAATTATTAATTGAACATGCTTTTCAATATTTTTTTAATTTTGGCAAAGAGTTTTCTTGGTTCACTAATTTTGACAAAATTTCGAGACTGATTTACATCTTGAAATTTCGCGACTTGCAAACGTAAATGACGTCATGTTTTGGGGCTTAAAGAGTTTTTAAACTGTTTTAATTATTGACGTCAAACAGTTTTTCTTTATGAAAGAGCATAAAAATTAGAGGTTAGAAATGTGAAAAGGGAAAAGTAACAAAAATGCGTGACGTCATTTCTGAACAATCCCTTTGGCATAATCTTGTAAAGAAGTGCAAATAAAGTTTGCTTAAAATTTTTAGTAAAAATTGACAGTGAGTGTGATTGCACTATGAAGGTTAAAAAAACAGTCGTGTAGTTTAAATGAAAAATTATTAAAAATAGTAAAAATATTGGAAAAAAATTATTATCGAAATGGGCACGAAGTAATAGACTACTGGGATTACTATTACTTCGTGGAAATGGGATTATTATATTTGCGGCTGCGCAGAAGTTTGCACTGCCAATTTTTAGTATACATTTTGCAATTATTGGTACATTTTTACAATAGTTCGAAAATCACGAGTTGCAATTTTTTGTTTATTTTTTTAATGAAATACTGATTATTTTAACCTGGAATTAATTTTCTAAGTTTTTAAAGCGATAAATCTCTTTATCATATTTGCCTTCAAGGTAGCTTTATTTAAATTTAAGGTTATGTTAGTGAGCCAAGATATGAAGCGTTCAAGTCAGTATTCTGTTTCTTTCTGAACTAAGCTGTAATTAAAAAAAATACCAATTTAGCAAAATGAGCAAATTTTCTTTTTTCATTAAACAAAAGAAAATTATCCAAGAACGTTGTTTCTTACAATTTATAAAAAATTTTGAGACTTCAAAACTAAAAGATTTTACTTCAAAAGTAAATAACTTTATTTTTTTTTACTTTATTATTTACTCGACTTTTAAAAGTTCAGTTAGAACAAGAGGAATCAATTTTTTTGAAAAAAAGTTCAGTTTTGGAAAAGCATTGTTTAGTTAATTGCTTTTAGATAAGTTTAAATCGAAACATGCATTTTATATTCTATTTCTTATAATGGAAATCAAGGGAATTTATTATTACGGAATTGATCGGTGCTTTAAATAGTGTCGCCGATTTCAAAAATAATGTCAAGTAGCATTATTCATAATGTTGGCTGTCTAAGATTTTTTTACATTTCTTTATATGAGAAAACGATAAAAATAAAATAAAGTTTTTAATTGTATTGTCGAACAATGTAAATATTTGATTAAAATTTTTTAAGCCCTTTGAAATTTATTTTTAAAAATACGTTTTACCAATTTGATTTTTCGTAGATTAAACAAAAGAAATAATTTTATCGCAAGTTTGGACGATTTTGACAAAATGTTTTAAAAATTTTTAAATTTTTATCGGAAATGTAATATTTTTTTAATTGAAAGAAAATTATAGTTAAAGCTCTTATCTAAAAGCTTCTAATTAAAATTCAGTTAATTTTTCACAAAATTAACTTTTTACATTATTTTATTATTATTTTTACAATAATTATTCTCATTTTTTTCATATTATTATTACTATTATTATTATCATCATTATTATCCATTTTTAAGATTGTTTCTATTGAAGTGACGTTTATATGAAAATTAAGTAACAACCGTGATAGTATAAAAAATACTCTATTGTCTTTTGTAGTTAAAGTTTATAATCGAATTTATTTAATTACATGTAACGTAAGTAACCTAAGTTTAAAAAATATCAGTAACGGCATTGATTTGTATTTTTTTAATCGACACTAAAAAAGAATTACATAAAAGAACGAAAATATTTCTGTATTCTTACAAACGCTAGAATAATCCAAAAGGATTTGTTAGCTTAATACAAACGATTGAAGGAACAAGAATATAAAATTATGGCGTGCTCTGAAGAAAGGGACCTT
This sequence comes from Ganaspis sp. Gsp50, assembly GCA_011057455.1. Classification (NCBI taxonomy): domain Eukaryota; kingdom Metazoa; phylum Arthropoda; class Insecta; order Hymenoptera; family Figitidae; genus Ganaspis; species Ganaspis sp. Gsp50. The sequence continues at coordinate 9,691 of WNHD01012105.1, read as the reverse complement.
AAAAGCAAAAAATTGTAGGTTATGTTTAACGTTAGTTTCAACTTGATTAAATCTTTCTTGTTAATTATTTTCAATCAACATTTCTTTTTTAAACATTCAACTAATCTTCTTTTTGCAAAGAAACTTTTCTTGGTGGCAAAAAAATAAAAAAGATTTAATCTCGTTTAAGCTATCGTCAAACATAACCTACAATTCTTACCTTCTAAGGTCCTCCTCTTCGCGCGTCACAATTTCACGTATAAATGTTAAAGTTTAGGATAAAATTACGAAAAAAAAATATTATTCGTATTTTTAAAACTGATGTATAAATATTTTTGAAAGATTAAAATAACTTTTTTCTCGAGAGATATTTTTATTCAACACAATATTGTTGATAAACGAAGGCGATGTATCCCGTCCACATAGTGAATAATACTCTTATTTTAGCAATTTTTATTTTCATTTTTAAATTTAAAATAAAAAGAATCAATACCATTTGTATATTAATTTGTAGCTTTGTTATTTTGTTAATAATATTGCATTGGATGAAAAACCTGAATATAAAAAAAAACATTTAATTTTTTTTAACAGTTTGATAATTCGACTTTCTACGAACTTTAGCGTAAATGTAAAATTAAGATATTAATACAATTATTTGACATTTTATTAAAAACTGTCCGATAAATAAAATTCTATTTTTAGACAAATCTCCGATAAATAAAATTTGATTTTTAGCAAATCTCCGACAAATAGAATTTTATGATTAAAATGTATGTTAAAGAAAAAAAGTGTTCATGAAAAGCATAATTTTAATAATTGTATTTTTTAAAAATGTTTTATTCTATTTGACAGTTTTCATTGTTGTAATTTTCTATATAAGGACATTTAAATGTTATCATATAAACAAAAAAATATAAACCACGATGAATTATGGTAAATTTTTTATATATAGTAAAAGCGTATATTTAAAAAAATATATGTACAAAAAGCATAACAAATATTTAACAAAACAAAGCGCATCGAAAAATATTGTCAGACATTAAACATTGCTAAATAATCTATTTCTGGCTGCTTAAAAAAATGTCCGAAAAATTTTATGCGATATTTGTGTAAATCTTGTGCCTTCGTTTTTATCGACACAAATTATAAAACGAAACTTCATAGTGACTGTAATTTTGTAACAATCATTTACGAAAATATAGCAAACTTCAAAAATTCTACTTATGAATTTTTTTGAAGTTTTAGACAAGTTTTTAATGAGTAAGAAATTTTTGCCGAAAATATATTTAACTCGTGACATAACCTTAAATTTGAAACGGATTTATGTAAAGAAATTTTACGATTTTCAGCGTATTTTCGAGTGCTCGTATTTTCACATTTTACTTAGAGTTTTTTTTAAACAAAATTGTAATTTCTTATTACGTTACTTTTTTATTATATATTTATTCGTTTCTTGTGTTATTTTTACATTTTTCTTTGCATTCTTTTTTTAAATTTTCTTTGTTTTTGTTTGTTTTGATTTCGATTATAAAACTCATAACTAATGTTTATTTTATTTTCATTATCTATTTCGTCAATAAAAATTATTTTTCCACTTCATCTTAAGTTTTATTGTTTAATTTGAGGTTATGTCAGTGGGTCGAACGCACTTGAATACATTAATCGCCGAACATTCCAATGAAATATTTTTTACTCATCTGCTGCGAATATAGTGTATTTAAAAATACATAAAATTCGAAACTATATGATAAATTAATAACTTGTTATTCTAAACAATATTTTTAAGAATTTCAAATACTCAGTACTTGTTTTTGTAAAGTAAAAAAAATACAAGCACGTACTTTTTGCATTTACTTGAATGAAAGAAACGACTAGGTGCAATTTTTTTTACTGTAAAGTTTGAAATCTTATATTTTGTAACAATTACCAGTATTTTTCCACGTAAAATAATTCCATTTGCTTTAAAGACTGAACATTCCTTTAATCGCCGAATATAATTTTTATTTTAAATAATAAATGTCAGCCTATAAAGATAGAATAATCACAGTGTTTTGAATTTTTTTAATAAAATTCTTTAATCAGTGAATAAATGAAAAATATTGCAAAAAATAAAAACGAAAAGTAAATAAATAATGATAAATTGAAATGATTATGAAATGCAGTGAAGAATGAGTAGTCGAGGAAAAAATAATTTTTTAGAAACTGCATACGCACATCTGATTGGCCTTACTTTTTTACATAAATGGTATTTATATTTTTTACTTGAAAAATAGTGAACAGAATAATACTGTATTATGTAAATTTATAAAGTTAATAACACTGTTTATTATTATATATATAATAGACTTATAAAGCGAAGCTTAGCAGGAGTATTTTTAAAAAACTGCAAGTGGAAGAAAGACGATTTGTTTAAGGCATCATCGTTCTGACGTAAACTATTTTATTTTGTACTTTCATTATATGTACAACGACTTTTGTTTAATAAAGCTTTGAATACATTCAAATTTTTTCATCCTTAATTTCGACAACCACTCTGTAGTTTAAAGTTTCATTTTAAAAAAAATTTAAATATAGGAATTCATTTTAAAAAAAATTTAAATATAGGAATAATAGGAATACTAAAAAATATTTTGTATTTAAAATTTTTTTTGTATTTTAAAAGAAACTTTTGAGTTGCATAGAAAAAAATAAACTTAAAAATTACTTGTGAGTCTTTTAAGAAAAAGCTTTTTGTTCAGTTTTAATTAATTTACAGTCGACAATTTGTAATTCTTATAATATAAGGAATGTAAAGTATAATGATAAAAATAATAATAATAATAAATGCAATACAATGTTTGTTTTCATTTGGATTTAAAAAGTAAAAAAATTGACATCAAATTCATTCTACAAAAAAAAATTAAATTTTTTCATCTTAAGGTTGTTCATTCCAGTAACATAACCTCAAACTTTTTAATGTTTTTTGAAGCCAGTAATGCATAACCTCAAACTTTTTAATGTTTTTTGAAGCCAGTAATGCAAGAATTTTTTTGACTTTAAAATTTGCCTTTCTTTATTTTTTTATTTTATTTATTTATTTTTTTTATTTATTTATTTGAAATAATTATTCCATTGTTAAATTATTAACGATTGTTTAAAGTTTTCGATATTTTTGATAAAATTTATTAAGCAATAGTTTAAATAAATATATTTTAAAAATAACAAATGATTTTTAAAGCATCTTCGAACTTATTCGTTCAATTTTTTTAATACCTTTTTTTCAATGAAAATAATTTAAAATTAGTTTAAATAAAAATGGTTAAAAATTATATTTCAATAGTATAGAGCGTTTATTCTTTTTCAAAACACGTAGCATGCTTAATTTTATTTAAGAAATTAAATTTTTTTTTATAAATTTAGAGTGAAAAAAATAAATAAAGAAAAGTATTTAAAAATCAGAAAATACTGTTTAGAGTATATAGAGTTTAAAAATAATATAATAAAATAAAAAAACATTGTAAAATAGGTGCATAATTATTTGCTTTGAAAATTATAAATTGGATCTTTCAAAAACGATTTTCCAAAACATTTTCTTTTTGTCTATTATATATTTTTAATAGTGACAACCATCGATTTTTTGAATGAAATTTATCAGAAAAGTTATGTTTTCTAAAAATTCATTTTATTATTGTTATTATTATTGTTATTATTTTTATTTTTATTATTATTGTTATTATTATTATTTTATGATCATTGATATTGTTATCCTTATTAGTATAATTTTTATTATTTATAGTATAATTAACTACTTTTCAGATGCGTACGCTTTTGCAAATTATACCATTTCTAAGAAAAATTAGGTTTACTGTTTTTTTTCAATTTTTCTCTCTTAAAAGCAATTTAATAATTTTTTTTACTTTTGAGGTAATCTGTGTTGAACATATAGAGAAATTTGTTGACTACGTTTTTAAAGTTTTTTTTATTGCTTATCTATGAGATAATTGTTTCATTAATTTTTTTTTACTTGAAGTTTTTTACCTTATTTACTTCAAAAACAAAAAAAAAACAAATGAAAAAATGAAAAAATTTGTTTTTCCAAAAATAAAAAATCATTTAGCGCAAAAGTTCCTAATAAAAAGAAATTTGGAATTTACTCAATTTTATTTCAATATTAGTTATTTATAAAAAATTGACTTGTCAAAAAGGAAATAAAATAATAAAAACTTTATGCTTACTCAAATCGTTTATTGATAAAAAATTATTCAATTAAATGACAAAATGTACAATTTTTCGAGAGGGCATATTTATTGTTCAATTTGTTTCTATTTTTTAATGAGAAACATCATTTTTATTATTGAAATTATGTTCCTTTTTTCTTTTCCGTGGAGACGTTTTTACATCTGTTTTCTGACTATCTGCATAAAAATAATTTAATTACTTAAGAAATAAAATTAAAAATAAAATGAAGGTTTTTTCGATTTTTTAAGAATAATTAATTAGGTCATTAAATTACGATTATTTATTAGTTCGAAAAAAATAATCAACGAAAATTGAAGACATTTCAAGTAGTAAAATATAAACAGAAGGCAATAAAGTTACGCTTCATGAGGTTTGTAGAATTGTAAATCCAATGTGCGCTGAATTAAATGAGTTAAATTTTATTAGACAATATTGACAATTTTTTAAATTCATTTTAAAAATAATTATCCTATTCGTCAAAAAAATGTTTAATTAAAATTTAATTTAATAATTTATTTATTTGGTAATTAAAATTACCAAGATTGTCTTTTTATTTGTTATTTTTGTCTATTGTTATTTTGTCTATGTTTCTTTTATTTTTGCTTCTATGAATTTTGTTGCAATCGTCTCGATTTTTATATTGTACTTTGACCGTTTTCTATTCATTTATTTTTTAAATTTTCTACTTTTTCTGGTTTTGCTTATTTCGACTTTTTCCATCATTTAATTTGTTTTTCGCATTCTCTTATTTTTATATTATCTTGACTGTAACTTTTTTAACCAACGGAATAACTCTTGAAATTTTTGCGCATCTCGTAATTTTCTAAAATTCAGAAAAATAACAATCTCTTGCGTATTATTATTGCCAGGTTTATCATCCTGTTAACAAAATGTTTATTCTTACAGGATAAAAAGGATACAGTCAAGAATTCCTGCCATTTTGCAACGGAAAATCTCGAACAAATCAGTGAGTGCGAAAAGCCTCGAATCCGTTAAACCAATTCCCGTCGAAGAAACTGAAATAGTACATTTTGTGAATTTCGAAAACATTATTATCGTTGACGAGGAAAATTTTAATAAAATCCGTGTAGAGGAAATCAATCGAACCGAAAGTCCAAATTTCAATGAATCAAAACCTCAAGATTGTAATTCAAGAAATGCCGAAGACGAACAACATAATTTATATTGCGAATCTTGTGATGAAGTATTCGAAACAAAAGCCGCTCTCGTCATCCATAAAACAGAACAATCGATTTTAAAAACACGATCAGCACTCCGCGAATCCAGAAAAAAATCCGGAGACAAAGCATCTACTGGCCAAAGAAAAAAAAGACCAAAAAGCCACCGGCAGACAGAAAAGTTTGATTCGCAAAATCAGTTGAACAAATCCCTTGAAAGCAAGCCCGTAAAATGTAATTTTTGCGGAAAAGTATTCAAGAAACAAAAGTACCTGAATGTCCATTTGACGATTCATAAATCTCCCGACGTTTGTCACATCTGCGGAGCTAGATTAACGTCCAGATATTATCTGAAAATGCACCTCAGGCGACACAACAAAGAATTCACGCATTTTTGTCCCATTTGTGAAAAGGGGTTCTATCTGAGAGCGAGCCTGAAAATCCACATGAACGTGCATTCGGAGCAAAAGTCTTGCGCCTGCGAAATTTGCCATAAGATTTTTGCCAATCAGCTCTATTTGAAGAATCACATGAAATTGCACGAAGAGCCGTCCACGAGGAAAATCTTCAAGTGCGAAATTTGTCAGTTCGAAACTTTTTACAGCAATTGTCTGAAGGAGCACAAGTGGACTCACACCGGTGAGGGACAGGTGTCCTGTGACTTTTGTGGCAAGATGATCCGAAAGCAGACAATGAAAACTCACATTAGAATCCACACTGGCGAGAAGCCGGAAATATGCGAATTTTGCGGAAAGTCCTTCAGTGCTAGAAAGTACCTGGTGAAGCATCGTCGAACTCACACGGGAGAACGACCCTATCGGTGCGAAATTTGCGAGAAGAGGTTCACTCAACGGGGAACTCTGACTGCTCATCTCAAGAGGCATAATGATGAATCAAAGTGAATTGAATCAATTGAGATCGAAAGTGTCGAAAGTAGTTGACTTGTCATTTTAGAGAAAGGCTACCAAACGGTTTTACACTCTTGCATTTTAATTCTCAGTCATAGGGTCTTTCATTTCGTTTTTGATTGGAAATGTTGTGTTAAATTTGGTTAATTTTCATGTAATTTGTTGTGCGCATGATTAACGCCAATTGGCCATCATGTATAGAATAATATTTATTGATGTTGCGGGAGGTTAATGAATTAAGTCATCGTTTTATTCTAGGAAAGGCACGAAGCTGGTGCGAGGACCTAGAGGACGGAAAAGACGACCAAGAGGGAGGAACGAATTTGAGACCCCTGAAAAAAGAAACGTAAAACGTAAAGAAGTACTAAGTGAAGCGCAGAGTGATGCACCAAGTGAAACACAAAGTGAAACACAAAGTGAAACACAAAGTAAAAGACAAAGTAAAATACAAAGTAAAAGACAAAATAAAGCACAAAGTAAAATACAAAGTAAAGCACAAAGTAAAGTACAATTCAAAGTCGAATCAACAGAAGATTGGGAACGACCTGATGTTGCAGAAGTCTTTGTAGTTGATGTCAAAATGGAGCCAATCGGTGAGGAAATTCCTCCGAAAACCAGAGAACATGATGCTAAAAAGACCCTCGTTGAAATTGCACCAGTTGCCAAAAGAACCAGAACACAGACTCGTTCTTTAAATGAGTTGCCACTCAAAAACAAAATCAAAACCGAGTCCCATGATTCCGAAGTTTCTTCTGCTTCAGAAAGTTCCCAAGATTCTTCGGGAGATGATACCATCCCTCGGAGTTACAAGGCCAAAAGAAGGAACTACAAAAGAAGTTACAAATGTTTATTCTGCAATTACAAAACCACAAACCGTGAGGATTACAAACTCCACATGGAAAGTTACGACGAGAAACCAGACGCCTACCAATGTCAGATTTGTGACGAAACCATGACCATTAGAAAGTCAGAACATCACTACAAGAGTCACTGGCCAACGCACTTTCCAAACGGTCCGGATCATCCCGGCTTCTACGAATGCGACAAGTGCGATATGAAGTTCAACAAAAGATTCCAACTCGCCAGGCACAGAACCGCACACAAACAGAATGTTCTCGACGAATCGATAAGGCAAACAATTCGTTGTAAATTTTGCAGAAAGAGATTTTACTCCGAAGACAGTCTTCTTGAACACATTCAACAGACACCTGATCATGGACCTGTAGAATGTGACGTGTGCAAGAAGATCTTCAAGGCAAAACGCTCTCTGATAGTGCACGTCAAAATCCACGAGGATCCTCTGATTTGCCACATCTGTGGGACCGCAAAGTCCTCAGAAGCTTCTATGAAAATGCACATTCGACGACACTATAAAGACTACACGGTTTTTTGTGAATTTTGCAGTAAAGGGTTCTATAACAAGAAGGAGCTTGAAAATCACATGATTAGTCACACTGACAGGAAAGCGAATCGACCATTTGTTTGTCAATTTTGCGGACAGAGTTATCGGTCCGATTGGTATCTCAAATTGCATGTTAGGCGTACACACACTGATGCTGAGGAATTTAGGCGTAAACGGTATAAGTGTGATGCTTGTGATTTTGGCACTCATCTTCTCAAGTGCCTAAAAAATCACAGGAAAACGCACACTGGGGAGAATTTAATTCCGTGTGAATTCTGTAATAAGATGATTAATAAGAGATGGATGCCGATCCACATTCGCGGTCACACTGGCGAGAAACCATTTACTTGCCAAGTTTGTGCGAAAACTTTTAATTGTACGAAAAATCTTACTAGGCACCAGGAGAGAAGGCACAAACCGAAAATTATCATTGTTCCGTAAAGGTGTTTCTTGGATCGGTAGTATACTTATTCGTCAGTATAATTATTCTGATAACAGACTCTGCAAAAAATTAGTGATGGGTTGGTTCAATGCTTTCGTTTTGCCTTTAATGCATTCAAATTGCATAAACGTAATGACTGGGGAATTTTATTTGATATGAAATTATTTTTAATTTATTAAGTCAACGACCTTTATCTTATTTCTCAACGATAAAGATTTCAAAGCAAATTAACATAAATTAAGAATGCGCCAAAAAACGTGTTGAAAGTGAACACTATCTGCTTGAAGTTTAGGACGCCATCGGCAGGTGGCGCGCGTGTTTAAAGTATCAGCCCAAAAAGTACCAGTACAAGTTAGTTGTTTGTAAAAGTTAGTTGCTTGCTCTAGCAGTTTCTGGGGCAATACTTCAAACTCGCACGCCACCTGTCGATGGCGTCCTGAAGTTCAGACGCAGTGTTCACTTTCAACACCTTACTTGGCGTATTCCTTATGTTAATTTGTTTCGAAATCTTTGCCGTTGAGATATAAGCTAAAAGTCATTGATTTAATAAATCAAAAATGAGAATTTCATGGTAAATAAAATTTCCAAAAGAATAACTTAAAAGTTGAGAACTAGAGAGAAATCTCTAAAGAGAAACAAAGAAAACGATTTTGAAGTGAAAGAAAATAATTTCAAAATGATAAAAATGATTTCGAAGTAAATACCACAAAAGTTTCAAAGTTAAGACAATAATTTATTTCTGCCATTAGCTTTTTTGCATAAAAGGTTTGCATTATTGCAAGTTATTTATTCAAACGAAATTCTAGTTTTTGCAAAAAGTTAATGCTTAGTTTGTTTAATACTTTTGTACTGCCTAAATGGGTTCGAATTTTTTTTTAAATCGTGTTACTGTAGTGTTTACTAATTAGAATTAGGTGATAAACGGGATTGTAATTTTTTAAAATCTAGAACATGATGATAGTTCTTTGTACCAGCGCTTTCTGAGCAAATCCTTTATCGCCGGGCGCCATCTGTCGATGGCGTCCTGAAGTACAGACGCATAGTATTCACATTCATCACCTTTTTCGGTATATTCTTTGTGTTAATTTGTTTCGAAATCGTTATCGTTAAAAAATAAGATAAAAATCGTTAATTTAATAAATTAAAAATGATAATTTCATTGTACAGAGAATTTCAAAGTAAAGAAAATTACTTTAAAGTTGAGAAAATAATTCAAAAAGAAAAAAAAAGAGTTTAAAACAAATAAAGTAATTTTAAAATAAAGAAGCTGATTTTAAAGTAAAAGAAAATATTTTGAAATAAATAAAATACCAAAATGATGAGAATTATGAACTGAAGACAATAATTTTTTTTCTACAACTTGTTTATTTCAGAAAAGATCTAGATTATTGCAAGGTGCTTATTCTAATGAAATTTCTTGTACTAGCGCTTTCTGGGTTAATTGTTTAACGTCGCGCGCCGTCTGTCGATGGCGTCCTGAAGTTTGGACGGATAGTGTTTACTTTCTAAACGTTTTTTGGCTCATGCTTTATCTTAATTTGTTTCGAAATCTTTATTGTTGAGA
>WNHD01012100.1:0-20083 GCA_011057455.1 Ganaspis sp. Gsp50 | reverse complement strand
TACTTGTTTAGTGATTGTAACACATTTTTTGACCGTCATTACCCACTTTTTATATGCTTGATCTTTATAATTTTTTTACAATTATGAATAGTATATTATAATGAATAGCATAGTGCATAGTATAGTATAGTGTATAACATACTCTAGTGTATAATAGTATAGTGTATAACATACTCTAGTGTATAATAGTATAGTGTATAACATACTCTAGTGTATAATAGTACAGTGTATAATAGTATAGTGTATAATAGTATAGTGTATAATAGTATAGTGTATAATAGTATAGTGTAGTCCTAGAATATGTATAGTATAGAATATGTTTATTCGATAAATCTAATTTTTTACAATCATGAATGATACATAAAGAACCTTTGCTTCATAGTTCAGATTTTTTACAATCATGAATATACATGTTTGCTTCATACTAACTTTTTTACAACCATGAATGACAATAATAATCGTCAATAATAAATCAAATAATGAAATCAAGCTTGTTTTATGAACAAAATTTGTTTTCATAATTTTATGGGGCAAGGAAAAAGGTTTTTTGTGTTCACATAATAATAGCACAAATAATAAACGAAAGGAATACTTGTTGATAAGAGAGAAAAAAGAGAGTGAAGAGAGTAAAAAAAGGTAGAAATCGATGAGAGAAAAAAGAAGGTTGGGCAAAAGTAAAACGTGTTTGTCGATTAGTAATTATGTGAGTAGGAAAGCAATTGAGAATAAGTAATTATAGCAGACAGAGTCGGCCTAACGAATGCATATACTTTATTCAAGTGATGCAAAAGAACATGTGATCATTTACAAGAAAGTGCGTGTCAGATTGAACACGTTATTGGATGTAATCGAGGTCGATAGAGCGAGCAGCAAATGTTACGTTATTTAATTGCATCCTGTTTTTTTCACGTTCACGGTCTGATTTTTCCTTCCCACTTTTATAGATTTTTCAAATAATTTCGTCATCTTCAACCAACGTTTAGCCTTATCTTCATTGTTCTTTTTAATTCAACAACAATGGGTGCAATTTGTGTCAAGTCTTTTCCTTCGTCAGTCATTAAAACACCCATCTTTAAACCACTGTTTTGTTTCCGCGCATTATTATTCTTTTTTTATGTTTTAATTTACTCGCTTGTTTTATATTTACTATCCTTCGACTGCAGCATTTATGGTACTGTTGCTTATTTGGATTATTATTTGTATTGTTAATATCGTCCTTATTGTCATTACCATTATTGTCATTATCAGTGTTGTTATTATCATTATTGTCATTATCACTCTTGTCATTATTATTATTGCAACCATTATCGTTATCATCATGGAATAATTGTTAATTATCAAACGATTAACAGTTTTGATCCCAAAACAAAAAAATTCTGAACCCAAAGGGAAGTTTATCAAAAAATCGAGTCCTGTTATTATTCATGTCTGATTTTTCCGAGTCCACATTACAAAGTAGTTGAGAATGGAAAATAAAAAAGCAATCGCCGGATAAGCTGCAAATAAATTTGAGTTGTATTTTTCTTTATCGATTGAGGTCCTTTCTGCCTGGGGCTTCTTTGCTTTTTTCGTGAAATATCCAGTGAGTAAAGAGAGGAGTGTTTCATCTAGTGCATATTGCTGCAATTTTCCAGTCGAGGCTGAAAGTGGTCCCAGGTAAAAATATTATTGTTGACACGACTCTTCCCTCAACGAGAAAGATTGACTTGCCATTGTTTTTCCAACGTCGGGCTAAGCGTACAAATAAACAGAGAGATCCTGGAATAGTTAAAAGTTCTTTACCTCTGGCTCCCTATTTTCTGGTATTTCGCACGTGGCCTCGAGTTTACGACAAGGAAATCAAGTTGCCTTTTATCTAACCCGGCGGGACTTTTTGGAAATCCGAGTCTATTTACCAAGGCAAGATAAGTGGTTGTACCAATACGAAGCAGTAAGTGATGAAGTGAACTTTTCAACGGGATTCGTAATCCTCAAAAGCGACTGGGACCATGAAGCAAGGTTATTCTGTTATAAGGGTGGAGAGAATAAGTCCCATTCGTAAAAGTAGATAAATGGATCCAACGGCGCGGATGCGTTTGGTCCTTTGTTAAAAATCGTTTCAAGAACCAAGACGCACATACCTGGTTGAAATTGGGGAAGGGCCGTGTTCTGCTCTGTAATACTGACCCAGGATTCCGCGTGTCCTTCCCTTTTATGCTTTCACCTATACTAAATCTCGAGCGTTTTTCGAAAATGTTCAGTCCTGGGTAAACAAGAAACCACTTGAGTATTCGTTTGTGTATATATCGAGAAAAGTGGAATTCCGTCACGATTCAGGTTTCTTTCAGCTTTTAGGTTGAAATGTGTGCTTCTTAAGAAAACAGAAGTCGTATTCAGTCACAAGGACATTGTACTCAATAAAAACTAATGTTCCGAAAAGAAGCGATTTTCTTACTTTTTTATAAATTCTTGACAACTGAATTTTCTCATCTTTTACAATACGTGTATACGATACGTGTACAATACGTGTACGATACGTGTACAATACGTGTACGATACGTGTACAATACATGTAAAATAAGTGTACTACGATACGTGTACAATACGTGTACGATACGTGTACGATACGTGTACAATACGTGTACGATACGTGTACAATACATGTAAAATACGTGCGTACAATACATGCAATAGTCAATATGAAAAACCAGTCAATATATAAAAAAAAGGAGAAAGAGAATTAGTCGGATGAATTCCACACCAGGAGAGAATGGGTCCTAACTCACACGCAACAGTGGTTAGCTGAACCTTTCGATTATTTCTTTTTTAGGGACCTTTTCAGAGGCGGGTCAGTCAATCCTTCGAGTGTGATTATCTTGCTCAGAATATTCTGATCACTGCGTATTATAATATAGGCCTTCTCACAAATCCTTTTCTCTCTTTCTCTTTCAGTCTCTCTTACTCCTCTCTCTTTCTCTCTCTTTCTCTCTCTTTCTCTCTCTCTCTCTCTCTTTCTCTCTCTCTCTCTCTCTCTCTCTCAAGGGGCGGGTTTCACCGTTTGGTAAGTTTTACCTGCCAAGCAAACTTCTATATGCATATAAAATATTGCTTTACCCGGCAGTTAAAATAAAGCTGGAGGAGGAATACATACAATTTGAAATGTAGAATTCGAAAGCGATTCTTGGCCAGGAAAGTAATGTTTAAATTATCTGAATTTTGGGATTTTCAGTGGCGCGCTAAATTTTAGTGGATTTGTGTAGTTAAATAGGCGACAAACCTGATACGACGATGCAATTATGCTATTCCTACAATTGTGGCCAAGTTAACTGCACGAGTGGCATTTACTAATCCGATTAATCTACTCTATTTACTATTTACATGGCTAAGCTATCCACAATGCTAGGATATGTATAAACTTTGCAATAGGGTCTACATACATAAATGCGCATTTAATCGTGTGATATATTACTATCGTTATGGTAGGCACATCATTTCGATGAAAGGGATCCAGAAAGTGACAAATGTGTTGCTCGCTTTTGTTGTATCGTCTTCATTAATTCCATAAGCAGTTTGTTAATTATCATGAGCCCAATTCGTCTACAATAAATCTCAGTGCTCCACAAATATTCCACTCCATCCGTAATCTTCTCATCGTCAATCTATCACAAGTTCCGAACGTTCACTTTTCCAACGTTTTTCAAACGAAATCTGCTTTCTTCTTTTTAGTATTTTAAAATTGATTTTGAAAACCAAACATTAGAATATGTATTCAATGTTATCGTTTAAGCTGCTTGTGAGTGAAGTAATATTTATAAACCATTTTGAATGGAAAGAATGTTATAGAATAATTTTCGGTTATTTGAACGTTCGGAACTTTATATTCATCGTCAATGTTCATCTTTATTCTAGTTTGTTTGTCATTACAATTTGTTTATTGTCATACTAGTTTGACACTATTCCGATTTGTTTATTGTCATACTAGTTTGACACTATTCCGATTTGTTTATTGTCATACTAGTTTGACACTATTCCGATCTGTTTATTATCATACTAGTTTGACACTAATCCGATTTGTGTACTGTCATACCAGTTTGTCATTATTCCAATTTGTTTATTGTCATACACTAGTTTGTTCATCATCTTGATTTGTTAATCGTCTTAATTTGTTCATCATCCTAATTTGTTTGTCGTCCTGTTGCGTATAAAAAATTCTTTTAAAAGAAGAAACGGACTACATCGGATCCCAAAGACGATTTTTAACATCTGCGTGGAAAATGTGAAAAATGGAAAAGTTGGAGTGTTTAGAATTTCTGGTACATCAGGTGAAGAAAGGCAAGAAAAGGCATTTTGTCAGATTGGTAATGGTGCGTAACGGGGAATTTTTAGAGTATATATAAAAAAGTACGATATATCATTTTAGATGTATGCTTTTTGTAATGATGAAAACAAATTGGATTAATCCTGTCATTGAATGTTCTCAATCTTATGGGGAGGATTGCAATCGACGAATCCTAATGGTTCTCGTTTGTCATCGATAAAGAATCACAATCGGAAGTAGGTCTCTCGCAGCAGCTGCTCAGGACCACCCGAGCAAGTCTAGATCTTGTAACGTGTGGTTTTGGGATAACTTCGGGGGGTCGTCTGATCGCGGGGAGACTCTTGGATCGCTGCAAAGATTCGTCATTAGTCCAGGCCTTCGACAATACTCGAGCAGTTATAGATACCGTGGAAGCCACAGCATTAATCTTCCAGGGCACGAAAATTCAAAGAATCCATTCTCCCTTTGAAAATCGTGCATCCTATGTTCGGTTTCGTTTTCTTCCAATTCTTTTGCCCTTTTTTATACTCTCTCGTTCTTTCTCACTCTTGCTCTGTCTTGTACTTTTGATCTCTTTTTCTGTTTCTCTCTTTTTCTTTTTCTCTCCTTCTCTCTTTCTCTCTTTCTCTCTCTCGCTCTCTCCCTCTATATATACTTCACAGGGCATAACCTATACGTCCTATACGACTGTTCTTTTGGGAACCATATATTTTTCGTTTCACAGTACGCGGCGCCGTTGAATGCCCAACCTCCGTTGAAACGAGGCGAGGGTGCATCTCCGACACTGCCGCCAGGTATAAATTTTGGTTCTTCTCCACGCAGCAAAGGAAAGGTAAAAGAAGGAAACGGCTCCGCGGTAATCGATTACCTCCCCCGTATCCCCAGTCCCCCATAGTGACCGGCCTCAAGGTCCGAAGATCGAACCTACGATACTACCTCTCCCCTTCAAATATTCGATCGTTCCTTATATTTTTGAACCCTGGCAAAACTGCCTCACTACCTCGCGGGCATTATTCTCCTCGATCTCAATTTAAAAATCCAATGGTCCATTAAATAAAAAGTCATTTCTCAGAAATAGATGACGTCAGTTTTCAAAACAGAGATTTGGTTCTGTTTTTTAGAAAAGAACAAGATTTATGTACGAATAAAGTTGTTTTATCTCTTTGATATAAATCTATCGAGTTTTTATTTTTTACGAGTACGGTCCATTTTGCGTTTTCAAGGAAATATGCTTATTAGACTTGTAAAGAGAATTTGGTGATTTATTTTCATTCGAGATCAGGTAGAATCGGGCGTCATCGAGACGAGGAATGTATGCTGAGGAATCAAATCCAGAAATTTAAAAAAATTTACGCAATTTGATAAGTGACAAATGGAGCACATTTCTTGTTCCTCCCGAACTGTATTGTATTTCTATCAAAACGTACAATATCATTTTGCTAAGGTTTTTCGTTTAAAAAAGTGCAATGAAAAGATTATTCTAATCGTTTTGTACTGATTCATTCTGTACATTTCGTTTTCATTTCGTTTTCATTTCGTTTTCATTTCGTTTTCATTTCGTTTTCATTTCGTTTTGTACATTTTCGTAATGGGAATATCTACACAAAAATTGAAAATAAATGAAAATGATTGCACGTAAATACGAGCGTTAGAAGAAAACGTAAATGCATTTGAACTATTAATTTCGAGGAAAGAAAGTGAAGCGGATAAAACTGTAACAATTACGTAAGACAGCATTCGCAGGCGTATTGTGCATGAACTTTTCACGAAACCTATATTTACTCTTTAAAGTTCAACAATCTCGTTGGACCAAAAGATCTACAAGATAAAAAGTCTTGTAGATCTTTGTAGTTCTGACAAGTTTCCGAGTCTGCTGCCATAGTATTTTCCTAATCTCATTTCTTTTTTCAAGCGTGTCTAATTTCGAAACTGACTCTGCAAAATGCAATAAAGGGAAAAAGTTGGCTCTTGTTGCACTTTCAGTTGAGTATCTTGTGATGGAAAAAAAGTAATTAGGGACGATCGAGCGATACCATTAATTAATTTATTCGGAATCTACTTAACAGATAATTTGTTTCGATTATCGTCGCCACCACAGCGGGATATTACTTGGCCGGTAATTACATCTTATTATATTACCGCGAGTCATGGGAGGCACGAATCCGCGGAATCTACAAAACGTTTTCTCGCGAGATTAATGGTTTCTCGTCTAGGATAGATATAGAGAAGCCGAGCAAGAAAACCAGTTCGTTTTCCCGTTCCCGCGTTCATGGAACACACGATATCGTTATCGTGTCTCGGTGTGAAAGTGGGGTGCTTCAGATCAACGGAAAGAGATAAAACAAAACGTTCCGAGGTTGTATAAACGAGGCGAGCAAATCTTAGGAATTTTGAAATTTTCTTGAGTCACTCATTCATGCTGAAAATGTGTGAGTGTGTGTGTCGGTTTTGGTCGATCTTTTTTCTAGATCGTATAAGGGTCGATGATGCAGCTGCTTCTTTTTCTGACCAGGGTTGCATCTGCCTTTCTTTCCCACCCTGTCCGGCATTTTTCGCCCTGGTCATCCTCACTTTGGACCTTACAGACCATTACGAGGCACATTTCTTAAAGAGTCACAGCTTAACCTATCACAGCTTTCGAAAAAAAAAGAAGAATGGAAAGATTCACTGCTTCTCGTTCGATCAATTCGATCGACCTTCTGCCAACACCCACTGATCCTTTATCATTACTGTCATTTATATAAAATAGGGATCCTCATAACTGCACGTGTGATGTAACGAATGAGCCTACTTTTTCCTCCTGACATTTATCTCTTGTAATATTTTTAACACACAAACATTTCATTTCAAAAGAGGGAAAATTATACCCATCTCTTCAAAATTTCAACCGGCGTTTCACCCACAAGTAGCCTGAACATTGATTTTGTAAAATTAACATCGTTTCTAGAAAACGATTTCGAGGAATTGATTTTAATAAAGTGAATTTGAGAGATTTTAAGATCATGATTTTGAGAGATTTTAAGACCATGATATTGAGAGATTGATTTCAAGAAAATGATTTTGTAAGATTTTAAGAAAATGATTTCGGGAGATTGATTTTGAGAGTTAATTAATTATTTTCCTTGAGTAATGTTTTTCTAGAATGACGAGACAAATTGTAAAACAAAGATTTTTTATCTGACAGCGATACTAACGGAGAAAGAATTTTAAACGTCATGAAAAACTAATTCTAATGAAACTAATGAAAACGTCCAAACTTTCAAAAATTTAATACTTTCTTTGTGAAGGGGGTATTTTTTTTACTTATTTTCGTTATAGATGTAAATTTTAATTGTCAATACTTTTGCTTCCTCATAGGGAACCATTGTTCATTATTATTATTATTTTTATTATTATGATTATGATGATGATGATTATTATTATTATTATTATTATTATTATTATTATATGCTGACAAACAATTATAATCGAAACATTTTTCCATTTTCCTATTTTCCTTCGCAACATTTTCCCAGAGGAAGTATCCACCCTTAACAAAAACGATAAACTTGTTTCCTAAATGAACTATTTACGAAAATGCCAACAGAAAAATTGAAATGAAACCGAGAAATGTCAACCTGGGTAATAAAAGCACAATTAAAACGTCAAGATTGATTGCCTTGATGTTTGACCGGCAAAGACTCGACAAATATTTTCTTTGCTGTTGGGTTAACAATCGGGCATTATTGAAAAAAGTATAAGACTAACTATTGAGATTTTAGAGCAAATAGAGAGCTGAAAAGGTAAGGTTTTGCGGTAGTTCAAAGTCAACATTCATCGAGAGTAGAGGTCCTGGTTTTATAAAAAAAGATGTGCTTTGGTTGTAGGATTTAGGGGATGGTCTTGAGAGTAAATATATATAACGATTTGATCTCGCAGGTGAGGACACAATGAAGAAGGTCTCCGTTTACCCAGCACCTCGGAAGCAGACCTGCATTTGGGTGCGGTGCCATTCACGCGGGATCCTATCGGAGTTTACGCTCGAGTTTCATTCACTGAATCGCAAATCCCTGAATCGTAGCCCATTCAAGAGTTGTAAGCGTAAATCGCCATTCGAGTATACTTTCTAAAAGTCGTCCTCAGTTTTGACCAAGCTTTTCATCAGAATCTTTCACAATATTCGTTCGTTCCTCAACATTTATTCGCATCCTTTGCAACATGTATAACAGTTCAACATACAACTTGCGACCAAATCGAAAATTGGGTCAACTTTCCAAACATGATCTAAAATTCTGAAAGCGATTCCAATAATACAATATTAAGTAGAACATTATATACATTATGTAGAACATTATATACATTATGTAGAACATTATATACATTATGCAGAACATTATATACATTATGTAGAACATTATACACATTATGTAGAAAGTATCAAAACTATGATTAAGTTAAGATACGCAATTGACATGGGTGCATAAATTTTGGGCTGGAGCATGGATGATGGTAAAGATTTTGCTTGGGATGTGATTTAGCCTGGGGGAATAAAGAGCAACTGGATTTGATTATAGACGCGGTTTAGATGGTGGGGGTGGATGAAAGAAGGACAAATGGTTGGTGCCCCGACAACATCCACACATGACGGTGAATTACCGTCTATTGTCGATAAGTTATCGACAATTTTAGAAGAATGCTTGGGGGCTGCGACGTCACCCTACACTTCAGATGGAGACGGCTAACCCACAATTTGCCAGCATTACTGAACCCACCGATTGCATACACATATGCGTACCGAGGTGGTACCTCTTCCTGCATTTTGCCTTCATTTAAAAGCACTCCTTCTTTTGGCCATATCCAAAACCCTATGGGGCCTCCATTATTTGCAAACGAAACATTTCACGCGTTTTAACATCAGGTGGATTAATCTCCAAAATGGTTTATTCCGCAAAAGTTTCTTTTCATGTTTTCAAAGAAGATTACAATTAACCTTGATTATGTTAACGTTACATTTGTACGTTTGTAAGCATGATTACGTTAATGTTAACTTCATTAACTATTTAACTACAAGAAAATTTCGATAATTACTAAACAAAAAAATTTTTTTTAAACTTTAAACAAAGTACGTAAGTGCGAAACTTTGTCGTAAATGTAAATATTGCGAGAAAGTAGCGAATTTCGTTTTTTAAACGTAACGAATTGGAACGAGTGTGAAATTATTAATAACAAGATGGGGATCGTTCGGACGCGTGCATGGGTTGCGAATGAATTTCTCGAATTACGGGATATGTATCGCGATTAGTTATATTGCGGAGATTAAATCTAAAAGGTCAAGTGCTCGCGTCTCGCAAGTACATATTCGTCCTTGTTTTTGTTTCTCTAGGCATGTTGTAACCGCAGGCTCGATAACGGTCTATGACAGCTCTGGGAAGCAGAGAGGAGCCACGATGCTCCATCTCCTTTCCACAGATCCGTCAGTAATTAAATTATGAACGTTTGGCCTCGCGTTTCCTACTCTTCATGGTTGATAGTCACCATCCGATCAACTTGAACTGTAATTTCCGCAACAGAGACTTTAAGAATCATTCATATCTGACACAATTCATACACGTAATTTTAATCTAATTAACATACTCTTCAATTCTTTATCAGAAAAAGTCTACAAAATCTGCACAATGCAAATCTTTTTATACGCAATACTGTTTCATTATTGAAATAATGAGAATGAATTAATGAGAATGAATTAATGAGAATGAATTAACGACAATCATTGAATTAATGAGAATGAATTAGTGACAATTATGAAATTAATGAGAATGAATTAATGACAATTATTGAATTAATGAGAATGAATTAATGACAATTATTGAATTAATGAGAATTATTGATGAGAATGTAAAAAGAACCAATGATTCTGTTTTAGGCGTTAGAAATGATTCTGCGCGTGTAAGTAGGTAGTTTGAAACTGAAACTCTTTCAGCATTGATCGAGCGATCAGTAATTAAATTATACGACAGTTCATTTAATGTTTTATCGTCAGTTTGGACCTGAGAACCTTCAGTAGGCATTTTCTGATTGGCCCGAGGGGAACTGTTCTAACTGTGCAAAAGCGTAACGCACTCTCGTTACGGTTCGAGTGACTTTAATGTAATGTGCGTCTAAATCAAGAAAATCAAATAGAAACGAACTGAAAATTAAAGCTTTACTGGCAATTTATTTTAATTATTACTGGCAAAATATATCTCGTAACTATTAAATGAAGAATTTACTTCACTAAAATAGACAATTAAGTAGTTTAAGAAAGATATTTCATTACTAAAAAATAGATAATTCATTACCATGAAATTGATCATTCACTAGCTTAAAGTAGATCATTCATTACCATAAAATAGATAATTCACAACTATAAAATAGATCATTCACAATCATAAAATAGAACATTCGCCACCATAAAATAGATCATTCACAACCATAAAATAGATCATCCACTATTATAAAATAGATCATTCACAACCATGAAATAGATCATTCACAACCATAAAATAGATCATTCACAACCATAAAATAGATCATTCACCACCATAAAATAGATCATTCACAACCATAAAATAGATCATTCACAACCATAAAATAGATCATTCACAACCATAAAATAGATCATCCAATATTATAAAATAGATTATTCACCACTATAAAAAAATATAATTCACAACTTTAAAATAGTCAATGTTTTATAATCTACAAACCTAATCCACAAACCTAAAAGTATGAAATTAGGGCATTTACCAGAATTAGCACTCTAAAATATAAAATATAATACACGTCATCAAATTGTTTAATAATTATTATCGTTAATGATAATTATCAATAAAGTTCATCCAATTTGTCAATCCAATTATCTGTCAAACCTACTATAACAACTAGCATCATGATAGATTTGTGGAATTACTGACCCACATGTGTGAATCTATTCATAGCAATTCGTGCCTCCTCGCACAAAAGCTTCGAACAGCACAAGATAATTTTTCTCCAAGGAAAATTTGTCTCCAAAGGAAACCCATCTTTCTCCGAAGCCTTCTTTCTTCCATTTTCCTCCAAACAAAATTGTTCTCGAAAGCAAATTTTTCACCAAAAGAAGATGACACTTCTTTAAAGCAAGACGAAGTCTTTTGGACCCTTTAAAATAATATCCATTCGGACTAATTACAGCTTGTTTTTTTAGAAAGACAAAATAATATTTTGCAGCTTTATTGATCATATGGTTTGGATAATGCTTGGTAACTGGATGAAAACAAATCAGAGATTTCCACACGACCCACGCGCCGTTCCCTTCTGTTCCACTCCTAGTAATTATTTCGCACTGCCCTCAGGCGAAGTCTGCGAGACACCCTATATACCATACGTATAGTGCATGAAAGCAGCCTATGGTGAGGCGCGAAGTCTCGTAATCTGGTTATTTGACAGGCTGCTCGTAAAGTCAGTTGTTGGTATGAATAGAATTCTCGTCGGCTCGTTTTGAAAATTATAATTAGTGTTTCTACAATAGATTTGAGTTTATTGAACTGCCAACTATCGAACACGCGTTATTTTCAACGATAAATGTACATTCAATTAAAAACTCGATTCCCAACTGTAAGCAACACTTGAAACGATTTTTGAAATAGGTTTCTTTAATAACCGACAGCTTTTGTTCGATTTATTCTTTAACTTTTCCAGTCTTTTTGTACGCAATGCCCGCGTGTAAAAAAAGACTCGTACATGATGCCTGTCTTTATAAAGACTTGTACATGATGTTTGAATTTAGTACGAAGTTTCATAAATGCAAATAAGAATTGTATAACGTCAAACGACATCTTATTATGGAAAAGAATCGTGTAAATAGAAGTTGTATAAATGACAATTGTATAAATGACATTCGTACAAATATCAATCGTATAAATAGCAATCGTATAAATAGCAATTGTATAAATAGCAATCGTATAAATAGCAATGATATAAATTAATGGTATAAAAAGCAATGAACTATAAAAGGCAATAATATAAATAGCAACGGTATAGATAACATTCGTATAAATAACCAAATCAATAACAAAGTAGGTAACTATACACATATCTAAGTTTCATCGAGAGTCTCATTCTAACTTGTACATCTTGTTTTGAATATCATTTTCGAAATCTCTTTTCTATTTCATAATCGATTCATTTCATATATTTCAAATCGACCCATTCTACGGAAAATACAAAAAAAACCGAATAATACACAACGAAAATACTTGGAAGGGCATAAATAAACGTCTAACCAAAGATGATTAATTACACATCCAATTTATCTGAATTGAGAGAATTTAAAAGCTAACTTATCTCTAAATCTCGTGAGATGTAGATAAGCGCTTGCCTTTCAAGAACATGAATATGTAAATTTTCGAGGTTTTTGTTGCCTCCTTTTTTTTGTTGGGAGAAAATTTGTTGTATTTTGAAAGTTACAGGAGTGCGGTGTCGGAAGTTAATCCCTGGATGATTGAACGTGTATATATAGTAGCAGAAGCATGGAATCGCAGGAAAGTCGAGCATCGAATTACCCTGTCGCAAGAAACGAGTTGCGAATCTTCTCACTGTACTCGTGTCTCGGGTATCCAGCTGCATGTGTATGTTGGTCACTTGATACTGGCTTAGGAGATTCTGCAAAGAACGATATCTTGGAAGGGCTACTGTGTCGGGATACACACAGAATGGAAGCAAGCTCTATTAGTATTTACTTATGCGTCTTCCATGCCATCAAAGAATCTAAAAAGAAAATCTACACCTACTATTTTATTCTTCACCTGAAACGTAAGAAAGCCCTGGAAACGAAGAAGCTAGATAAGGTGAGCTACGGGTATAGAGGCAGATGAAAAACGGTTGGAGGAAGATAAAGAAAGGGTCAGAATATACACATACGATATACACAAACACGTATGACACACGTCACGGTAGAGGGGATGGATGTTTAGCTCGCTCTCTATTGGTCAACTTCGAATTGTCATAACTCCGGAACGGCTGAAAATTTCTAAAAGTGGTAAAGGCCTTTTCGATTCAATTTTTTCTATTCTATCTATGGCTTTAGTATGTTCGTCTTAAGATCGGACAGCCTGTAGAGAAAGAGAGAGAGAAGGAATCAAAAGACGAAATGTCGAAGAAAAGCCTGCAGAGAGAAAGAGAGAGAGAGAGAAGGAATCAAAAGACGAAGTGTCGAAGAAAAGCCTGTAGAGAGAAAGAAAGAGAGAGAGAGAAGGAATCAAAAGACGAAGAGTCGAAGAAAATAGAGCTCATAGAAGATTTGCCAAAAGGCAAACAACTCATCTTAAAAGACATTTCAACCAAAATCAGTAATACTTCCAAAACCCAATCTATCAAAATCGACAACCAACATCTCCAGAATCAAAAGACTTTTGGATCAATCACTGAATGATAATTCCAGCAAGTAATTGTGCGTAAAGAAAAAGATGAATAAAAGAGATAGACCCGATGATGTAAATTAGCCTGAATAATTCAGGAAATGTGTAATACAATACCGAACAAAGCGTTCTTGTCAGTTTAATGATGATTCAAGATAAAGTAAAAATAACATGGCTTAGATCTGTTCCTTCTTGTGAGAAAGCGTAATTAATGTACCCTATGATTAATCTCCGTTTCAACCCATGTCAAGGTTAAGGGAGTGACAGGTTCCCTCCTGGGTCTTCAAGTAGTTGCGTCTGATATTCGTCAAATTTCTTTTTCGGTAGGCCTTAAACATAGAGAGAGAGATGAAGAGAGAACAAGAGAGAGGGAGAAAGAGATGAAGAGAGAACAAGAGAGAGAGAGAGAAAGAGATGAAGGGAGAACAAGAAAGAGAGAGAAAGAGATGAAGAGAGAACAAGAGAGAGAGAGAGCGAGAAAGAGTCACAGAGAATTTTTCACGTTCATAGGTTGAGTAGTGGAAAAAAACACGTGTCGGTACAGGAGGACTTTTGGCGTTGAACATAGCTGAGTTCTTGGCAAGCGTGAGGAACGAGCCCGAAACGATGCTGTGGACGAGCGACAGAGGTAAGAGGTGGAGGCCCAGAGGGGGAAAAAAAAGGCGAAGGTGCAACGAGGTAGAAAGCAACGACGACCAGTCGAGGCAGGTATTCCATTATGGCCAGTTATCTAGATTATGGCATTCCTGCTTCGGGGAACCTGGCAACACTGAAAGTCGTTGGAACGGGGTAGAAGCAGGGTGCTTGGGGATAGCCACGGGTTCCAAGGTCTTCTTCGTGCCCCCATTAATCCTCTTTGCTTCAGCGAGATCCCCAAATTAAAAGAAGACCAAGCAAAACACAAGTCGACTTGTACTGGCCTTTAACAGGTACACTAACCTAAACCCAAATTCGACTTGGATTAGCACACTTTTCACCGTGACGATTTAAACTTGTGCATATTTGCCTATTCACTAGGTCACTGGACCTCCCAAATTGTCCTTGAGATTCAAAACGGCACCGTTCAAAACTGGGTTTTTGGAACTTGACACGGAGATTTGGAATTTAGGGAGAACAAAGGAGGTGCTTCTTTTGATTCTGCTAATGCTTGCTTAAATTGCCGGATGCAGTTTTCAATGTGTTGAACGTGGTTGTAGGATTTCGTTGACAAGTATTGTTGTGGAATGTAGTTCTCGAATACAGTCGAGGAATTTGGTAAATAACTTTTGTTTAAACAATTGTTATAATTATGAATAAACGATTGTTTGTAAATTGTATAATTGTTGATTAACAATTGTTTGTAAATTGTGTAATTGTTGATAAACAATTGTTTGCAAATTGTATAATTGTTGATAAACAATTGTTTGTAAATTGTATAAATGTTGATAAATTAGGTTNNNNTTGTAAATTGTGTAATTGTTGATAAACAATTGTTTGCAAATTGTATAATTGTTGATAAACAATTGTTTGTAAATTGTATAAATGTTGATAAATTAGGTTGTCGACAAATTATGTAGCTTTCTAGAAATTCTGTAGTTGTCGATAAATTATGTAGTTTTCCATAAATTATGTAGTTGTCAATGAATTATGTGGTTTTTGATAAATTATGTAATTTTTGATAAATGATGTACTTTTTGATAAATGATGTACTTTTTAATAAATTACGTCGTTTTTGATAAAGTATATAGTTGTATACAAATTATGTCGTTCTGTATAAATTATGTGGTTGTCATAAAGTATGTAGCTGTAGATAGGTAAGAATGTAATTATGTGTGCGTCTAATTTAGTGGAATTCGAACATGATTAATGGTCTTAAAAAACCAAACTATTTGTAGAAAGTTATATTGGAATTTTCCTAAGAATATTTTTGAATATTTCGTTATTGAAGTTTCTTCTATTAACCTCATTTTACATTCAAATGCATATGTATATCTTGAGATAGTTATTATAATACTGAGATAGCTAATACTGATGTAGCTGTCACTGATATAATTACCACTCATGTAGGTACCACTGATATGGCTATCACTTATATAGTTACCACTGATATAGTGACCACTGATATAGTTACCACTGATATAGTTACTATTAAAATAGTTAACAACGAAATAGTTAACAAAGATATATAGTTATGGAACTTTACTTTACATGGACAAAATTTTGTTTTGATAAATCTCTTTCTGATTAATTCTTTCTACTAATGTCGAAAGAAACGATATCTTCAACTTTTCTTCAATGAAGCCGTCTTCTGTAGAAAGTCAACAACTATAGAGAGTTGTATCTCAAAAATGAAAATTCTAGGGCCATATTTTTACCTGTTAGCAGACGATTCTTCTTGTATTTGCTTTTGACAAACAGTACCAAACTTAGATGCATTAGCGGACGCCTTTAAATGGACAAGACACACTTAATGTCCTAATGATAAAGAATCAGTTGTTAATAGAAAAAATACACAAAAAGAAGTAATACCTAAAGAAAAGCCATAAAAACGAAAAATACACAAAAACAATTATAAAAAAGAAAGAAAAAACACGGCGCCTCTGAATATTCCGTTCATGAAAGTTCTGGCGATCATAACTGACGATTCCTGATCAATAAACGAATGATTTTATTAGGTAAAGATTACATTTTAGACACATTGGAATCAAATTAATATAATCGTGAACTATTGTCGATAATTCCGAAATAGTTGAAAATTCCGGAACAATAGTTGCAAATTCCGAAACAATGAAAATTCCGAAACAATGAAAATTCCGAAACAATGGTTGACAATTCTGAAACAATAGTTGACAATTCGGAAACAATAGTTGACAATTCCGGAACAATAGTTGACAATTCGGAAACAATAGTTGACAATTCCGGAACAATAGGGCACTGATCGTTGATAAATGTGCCTAATGAAATTGAAGAATTAAAACGAGAGGATTATTCCGAGTCCGGAGAGAATCAAGAAAAAGAAATAAGAGAAAAGGAATAAAAAGTGCACTAATAGGATAGAGGCTTGATTTAACTTTCCTCGTGTTTCATTGCGTCCACTGGCTGCCGGTTTCTCGATTAACGAGGGCGATTAACGCTAGCGATAATGTCATTAAGTGGCCGAGGATTCGAAATGACGCGAGACTCGTCCCGTTCGTGGAATGAATTTTGAGGGTTCGTGACAGTAACAGTAAATACTCAGGTAAACATGGAGAAAGGAGTCGGAGCAACGTCCCTCGTCGGACCTTGAATCATGGGTCGTAAAGGAGTATCAAAGTTTAGCAAGAAACTTCAGAGATGGCGCTATATGTACCTTGAGCGACTATAAACTCTCGAACACGTTCCACACTTGAGGGAAGAAGCCCTAGACCCTAGAAGCTCCAACACAAAGAAAACAGGGAAAAACTTCTTTCAAAACACGTTTTTCTTTTTAGAAAATAATTTTTCAAGTATCACATGCTCAGCACTTACTTAAGGTGTCAAATATCGACACTTGGATGGTTTTATTGGAAAAGTTTGTTCCATGTTTTTCTTCTTTCGGAGAGAGAAAAGAAGAATTTTTTTAGGTCGAGTTTCATTGTTTTCGAAAAAGGAATTACGCATTCGTTGTTCTCGGCGCGCACTTGTATTTTGGTTGCAAAGTGTGTCGGGGTGCTGGCTATTTTTGACTCTACTTTAAATACTGCCAATTGGAGTTGACGCATTAAAATTCCCCGGCATGTTAACGATCTCATATGTTTGATTTACGAAATTACCATTGCTTTTGATCTTTTATCAACGACATTGAATTCATTTGCTGAAAACTTGACCAGAGTTGATTTTCAATTTGTTCCTACAGTTTACATGAATTTTATTCATCTGAATGCTCTTTCAATTCAAACTCAATGGCGTTCATTATCAGGCTCTATTATTATTTTAATTACTTTAATTGCAACCCCAAATTTCACGATAAATTTGCTTTAAAATTTAAGTACTTTTTGGCACAAAATTACGTTCTGTTGTGGTTCGACGCTTTTCATTTATGGATCAAGTGCTACGAGAATCTAGCGGTTACAAAAGTTCTTCCAAAAAGCTGTCAAACGTTCCAAATGTATCCAAGATATGATCTAGACCTAAAAATCTAAAAGCGATTAAAGTTATAGAAAAAGGTTATCAAAGTTATTAAAGATATAGAAAAAAGTTATCAAAGTTATTAAAGATATAGAAAAAGGTTATCAAAGTTATTAAAGTTATAGAAAAAGGTTATTAAAGTTATAAAAAAAGGTTACAAAAGTAACATCGAAAAGTTAACAGCCTTATACCGAAAAGTTCACAAAAATATTCCAAAAATTCAAGCTGTACAACAAAAGTGCTGAAATCGGTTCAGCAAAAAAAGCAACAACGAAATTTCAAGAAAAATCACTTTCATAAAAGACTCGTAACGATTCTTTCTTCTGGTTCTGGAACACATTTCAATTCCCTCGGAATTCTTGCTCGTTGACTAGTAGCTCTATTCACGTCATAAAAGAATAAACTTTCGACCCAAAAATCCATGCTCTCTAAATTCCTCAACTATGATTTCACTTTTTCGTATTGTAAACTGTACCAAAAAAAAGACAATGTTACGGTTTGTTGTGACAAGCAATTACGTCTAGTGGATTTGTGCCCAAGTTTTCAAAAAGTGAAATCTCAATCTATGAAAGATTGGTTCGGAGAGAATTCTCGGAACTAGAAGGTGGCACAGTAAATTATGATGCTCCTGTATGAAAAGAGCCAAAGTCTGGTGGGCAGTAAAAAATGTGCTCACCAGGTCGAGCAGGAAGCAAGTACCAAAGGGACTTATTACTGGGGATCTTTGGACGAGTAGATACCTCAGCAGGGGACTCGTTTGGACGATTCGACTGTTACGGTAGTCGGACTGTCGAAAAGGACCTTGTGGAAGGATTCGTGCTGCGGAGAGAGAGCAGGCCCAAGAGACGAATGTAGCAGGCTCTGCGGGATAACAGTCGAGTGCGAGGAACATCGCGTATACGGAACACCCGAGGACGCGAATGCGCCCCTCATTACGGAATATAATGGGTTATTTCGATCCTCCTCGAATTACCGAGTCAACAATGAGGGATTCCGTTCGAAAAGCCTCGCCTCTCCGAGAGGCCTTAAACAGCATCCAAGCGAATTGCTCAAGAAGCGACCGTGGGGGAGGAGGATCTGCCTGATAGAGAGAAACAAAAAAAGCGAGTTCCCCATGTGTAGAGAAGAAGAAAAAAAATGCGGAGGAAAAGAGATGCAGAAAGAGAGACGGAGTGAGAGAGAATGGATGGAAAGAAAAGGAAAAGGAGATAGTCGAAGAGAAATAGAGGAAGAGAAATAATGCAAGAGAAATAGAGGAAGAGAAATAATGCAAGAGAAATAGAGGAAGAGAAATAGAGGAAGAAAAATAATGCAAGAGAAATAGAGGAAGAGAAATAATGCAAGAGAAATAGAGGAAGAGAAATAGAGGAAGAGAAATAGAGGAAGAGATGTATAGGAAGAGATGTAGAGGAAGAGAAATAATGCAAGAGAAATAGAGGAAGAGAAATAGAGGAAGAGATGTATAGGAAGAGATGTAGAGGAAGAGATGTAGAGGAAGAGATGTAGAGGAAGAAATATAGAGGAAGAGATATAGAGGAAGAGATATAGAGGAAGAAATTTAAAGGAAGAGTTTTAGAGGAAGAGATTTAGAGGAAGAGAAATACAGGAAAATGGATTTTTGTAAAGAAGTAGAATAAAAAAGACTGGGGACGATAGAAAAATAAAGAGGCAGAGAAAAAATAAAAAGCTAAAGAGAAAGAGTGAAAAAGAAGGAGCGAAAAAGAAAGAGCAAGAGAGAAAGAGCAAAAAAGAGACTGAGAAAGAGAGAAAAAACAGAGATAAAGAAAAAAAGGGATGGAGAAAGAAAAGAGGGTCGGTGGCTCGAAAAGAAGGGAGACAAATGAGAACGCGGATCTCCAAGAGGCCCTTTCCTTGTGTTGTTGGCTCTCTCTTTTTTATTCTCTCCTCTTTCTTTCTCCCTCCCGCTCATTCTTTCTCTCTCTTGCTCGTTCTTACTATCTCCTACTCATTTTTTCTCTCGCTTATTCCTTCTCTCTCGCTCATTTTTCTCTCTCCTGCTCATTCTTTCTCCCTCCTGCTCTTTCTTTCCCTCTCTTGATCATTCTTTCTTTCTCTTGCTCATTCTCTCTCTTGTTCATTCTCTCTCGCTCATTCTTTCTCTCTCGCTCTCTTTCTTTCTGTCTCCCCAGCTTTCTTTTTCTCACTCAGTTGTGGGGCTGGTTTCAAACCCCGCAGGACCTCGAGGTGTAATCTCCTTCACTGATTCAGGGCCGGCTCCAGGTTAATG
>WNHD01012096.1:919-12532 GCA_011057455.1 Ganaspis sp. Gsp50 | reverse complement strand
AATAATAAAATCAAATAAAATCCATCAATAATAAAATCAAACATTTGTTAAAGTTAATTTTTACTTGAAACTGTTTTATTTTTCTAAACTGCGGAAACGATTGCTTTCTCTAAATTGTTTAGGTCTATCAAATTCTTCAAATATTGTGCTTTTGATTGCTTGAGCATTTTTCTTCCTTGGTTGTAATTTGCAATGAGGATATCCGATGTAATTTGAAATAACAGACAATTGATTCATTAAAAATAAGACGATCTGAAAGTTAGAAAGACATTTGACCTAGTGAAGGAGAGAGTATCTAAAACTATTCTTGTTGGTTATTTTGATTTTGCATAACCGACGTAATACTGTAACAATTTTATTACCAAGCTTGACACGCAATATAAAATTAGCTCTTAGGTGCTTCATAATAGGAAAGTGAAATACGATTAATACGCTAAGAAAAGTTGAACACGTGTAGATATTGTTACTTTGCAAGCAATCACTTTACATCACGTAATCAGGGAGGAATGAAGTCATGGCAATGAGACTAATAAAACAACTAGTACTATAAACAAAACCATACTCGTTATTTCATATTTATGTTTTATTTTGATACAAAGATGTCCAAGTATCGTCGATGCGAAGCAATTCTTCACTTTCATTCATTTTCGTTTTCTTTATTCTTTCTGTGCCCAATCGTTTATTTCATTTAAATAATTAATACTTTTTAAAAACGCATTTCGTAAATTACTATACCTATTTCCTAATCAACGCGGAAGAGAAATGCTGTGAAAACTGCTACCTTTGTACAATTTTATTGATATAAAATCAGGATAAAGAAATTATCTAGTTTAACAGTTACGTAAAAAACAGTAGTTTGTTGCTACACGTGAAAAATTATTTTTAATTACTACGTTGCTGGGGTTTTTCGTCCAAAATGTTAGTAGCTTAATATAACAGTCTCGAACAATTTAAGTTTAGACTTTATCGAACAATTTAAGTTTAGACTTTATCGAACAATTTAAGTTTAGATTTTATCGAACAATTTAAGTTTAAATACTTTATCGAATAATTTAAGTTTAAATACTTTATCGAACAATTTAAGCTTAAGTAGTTTATCGAACAATTTAATGGAAAATTAATAATCATGCATTATTATTTACTGTTTATTGATGCTATCGGTTTTAGAATATCAGAAAATATTTGTGCAATTTTGGACACGCAAAATCACATGCGAATTATCTATGCTACAATTTTTCTTTTCTAAAAAATAGGAATGTCTCGCATTGAGCAATTTTTAAGCTTATCTACAGCCCTTGAAATTTAGATTTTATTCCTAAAAGAATTTGCAAACATACCTTCCTATTTTCATAGTAAATTTATAATGTTCAAATTCTGTTAACAGAATTCTGTTAATTCAAACAAACAGCCTTCAGTTTTTAGTCTATAACTTTTCCGAAGAGTTGCACTTTCGAATAAGCTCCTTTGCAACCACTGTTTGATATTAATAGACTCTCTTTAATTTGATTGATTTCTTCCGAGGAGATTTTTAAACGTGATTCTCTAATTGCATCTTTTATACACTTGACGATAGATTCTTCTCGCAGGGGTTCGAATCTTATAGCCGTTATTTCAACCCCTTCCTTTTTGAAACCATCCTCTATGTTATTAACACTTTCCTTTAAATCTAAACTACGTCTGAGATTATTGTCCGTGACTTGTGTATTGAACAGTGCTAAAATTAAAACACACAAGTTAGAAGCCCGATTTCTTAAAGAGTGAGAAAAAAACGCAGCATCCGAAATATCTTCATTTCCTAAATTTTCCAAAACAATTACATTACATCGACAGATTGATAATTTTGAATAAGCTTGTCGAATCTTGTTATAAACAGGTGGAAAGTACTCAAAACTGTAGTCACTTTCGGACAAAGTATTCTTTATAATATTCGTAACATGCGTTTTTCCCACACCGGTTCCTCCGACAAATGCAGTCACTTTGAACGTTGAATCATCTGATTGCAGAAAACTGATGAGATCCTTGACACTTTGATCCTGTCCATGCACTAGCTTTGGTAGATTCTTTGTGGTATTTGTGAAATTGAAAGTAGGATTGCAAAACTTGATGTTTATTTCATGCTGATTGAGAATAGCTGAAACTAAAAAGACTGCGACAGGAAGCAACAAGAAGAAAATTATTTGCCAAAATGAACAGTTGTGATTTAGCCTCTTTTTTCTTTCTTGCATCAGAGGACGTAATTTCTTTTTTCCTTTTTCAAGTTCCTGCTTGATGTCTTTAGGTTCTTTTAAAAATAAGTTTTTAATTTCAGATTCTGGTTTCTTGATGTCTACTATTTCCTCCGAAGAATCTAAAACGTTCTCTTTAAATGTATATTGACCGAATGATTTACTTACGTTGAAATCACTCTTTTCTACTTCAGGGACCTTCTTAGTGTCTAATGTTTCAGAAACGGCTCTTGGAAGTTTAGACTGAGCGAGTACTACTGAAGAAGCACTAGTAGGCAAATTAGATGGAGGTGTTGCTTGAATAGAAAAGAAAGAAGGATACGATTTTTTAGGACCTACACGAGAAGATAATGGTTTGTAAGGTGGAGATTCCTCAACTTCCATATATTCCGGATTTTCTTCTTTCAGCTTCATTTTTTTCACTAACTCTCCTGAATTCTTGATCACGTCAATTCCAATCAGCCGTGTAGTATTTTGCAGTTCTTCGCCATTGAGTTTTATATTTTCCTTAGAGTCTTTGACCTGGCTGATTAAAAAAACTTTTAGGATAATTATAAAACTTTTACCAAATTAGAAATCATTTACTAATATAAAAAACTTTTACCGAATTGAAAACTCAGTAGGATTTGATTGCTCAAATTATATTTGGAGTTTCCGCATTCATTTAATATTAAAATTATCCTTTAAATTAATAATACATAATGCAGAAACACTATGGTATAAAAAGATTAGCTACAAACCTTGTAGACAAATTTGCATTGAAGAATTCCACCCACTTGTGTTCTTTGACAAGGTTTTCGGAACTTTCAGTTTGAAAAGGCTTTTTAAATAAAAATCCCTGGACTTCACAAGGAGCTTGCAATTTTGAAAGACTTGCTGATTTCGCTAATTTATATTCAGGATCACAGTCAAGTATTCTTAATAATGTAAAACGTTTTTCCATAACATCCAGAAGCTCCTTAAATGTCTCCTGTAAAAATATTTATTAAACATAACCTCAAAATCGAACAAAATATTATCACCTTACTTCTGACATTTGAGGATTAAAATTGACGTTACTCATTTAGAATCAGAGATAAAATAGGTTTTGTTACTTTTTACCTTCTCTATGCATTATAATAGTTGAAATTACGAAAAAAACAAAGAAATTGCGTTTTCAAATGACCATCAAAAACTTCGATAAATTAGTTTCGTATTGCGACTTCTTTGATTTTATTTTTTAATAAACGTTATAAAGGGTTGAATGATAAGAATGAAAGTGAAAATAGATCTGAACTTATTCTAATTACAAAAAGTTTGTATTATTTTTAAATCGGTTTAAATTTTTTTAAAAACTTACACAACAAACGGAAATTCTGGCCCTCTATTGGAAAATAGAGAATACTTTGTTCATCGTTCTAAATGTCGGTAAAATTTACTTAAAAGATAAGTCAGACGTCAGTACCTGTCAAAATGACAAATTGTCATTTATAGGTTATGTCTAACATTAAAAAGATTGAGAACGTTGAGAATATACGTGTCATACATTTGATATATTTTCATCCAAATCCGTTGATTCTTGAGAGAACAAATTAAAATTACTTAAATAGAAAACGATTAAAAAATTAAGAAGCAAAATTCTAGCGCGTTTCAAGTCAGTTGGTTTTCAGTCGTTCAGATGGACTAGTTCGTTTATCGACGAAAGGCGAGGCTAATATTTTCCAATATTTTCCGTGCTTTAAGCTTAATTAATTAGTAATGTTAAAAGTGTAAATTTTAAGAAGAAAATTGTAAAAATGTCGAGAAAACACGTGCTTCTTGGAACCTTATGGATCCTTATATCTTTAGGAATTGTCACCGCAAGGATTCACAAATTGGAAATAAGAGTTAGTTTTCCTTATCATTATACAGAGAAATATTTTCTAGATTTGATATTTTTATGTCTTAATTTTTAATTTATTTGTTTTAACTTTAAGTAAACGAAAACGTTTATTGTAAAAATGGGTATGGGTTTTTATTGAATCAAAATAGTGTGTAAATATGAAAGATGTGCCGGTTTTAATCAGAGTTACGATTAAGTGGTTTTATTCTATCCTAGAAATTAAGTGCTATAATTTCTACAATTTTCAGAATGATAATCGACGATATATTTCGTTGAGTACATTTGGATTTTACGAAGGAGGAGTTTTAAGTGTAAATTTGACAAATTTTAAGGCCAATCCCTTCAATGAAAATTATGTAGTAAGTACTTTCAAAGTTTTGACGTTTCTTATTTATACTTCTAACATTTAAAGAGATTTAATTGTTTTGCTTCCTCATCGAAAATTAATCTTCTGACCCTCTTAACTTTATCAAATTAATATGCTAATGTTTTTTCATTCCAGTACAGATTTAATTTGCCTTTAGAGCGAATGGAAATAATTTAAATATCGATTTTCGGGAGGAAACTTTAATAGAACTTATAAATTATTTATTTCTACATTATTTTTTTATTAGTCTGTTTCTCTGAAAGAATTATTATATCTAAGGCATAATGGATATTATTTTAATCTATCAATATTTTTGATATTTTAATCTGTCAATATTTCTGATATTTTAATTTGTCAATACTTTAGATACTATAGACCATCAGAAATCACAATTTTGATTTATGTAATTAATGTTTCATACAAGTTTTGCAAAAATCTATTAATAACGTCACGCGTCCTTGAAAGGCAAAAGTGAAAAGACGAAAGTTCATTTGTATTATGATTATTTTCTTTGTTGCTGTTTGAAAAGCTTATCTAAAAAAATTATTTGAAAAGCTTATTTTAGTACTAATTTCTATTAAAAACTAATATATTTTTCAATTGATATTGATTAGTACTGATGACGTACTAAACCAGAATAAAAGAATATTAATCTATCAATAATAGTTCAAGGGCAAAACAAATGTTAAAGTGGATGACTTTATTTTTTTTCGTATTCAACTGAATTCAAGAATTCATTTCCGTATTTAGCTAACAACGAATGGTTAACAAAGTACTTAGAAATTATGCAAATTTACGAGTTTGACTTTTTCATTTATTGATTTCTCGAAAAACTAGAGTCGCACGTATTTTACTGCTTCATTTTTACATAATTTGCAAATTATTCTGCAATATATTTACTTATTTATATTTATTTGTGTAATAAATATAATTTTTAAAAAATAATGTAATAGTTTCTTGTTTCATTTTTTCCCAAAATGTCTAAAGTAAAAATATTTTTCAGTTGACGCGTGATTTTTCGCTTTTGTTTCATAAAACTGGTCGTTTTGTAATTACAAAAAATGTAATTTTTCAAAATATTCCGTTACTGTTAAGGTTATTGAGTATTAAATATAAAATATACTACTAAACTAAATATAAAAAATATAAATGTGTATAAATAAAAATAAATATACATAAATATACTAAATATCAATGTGTACCAATGGCAACATTTTCAATAAAAATATCAACAAAAGGAAATTTTGCAACATTTGTCAAATTAAGAAACCATAATTTTGAGAAATTTCGTATTATAGCGATAAATCATTAATGGATTTGTCGAACGTTACAGGAAATGAGTAACTGTAAAATGAAACAAGATCTTGGCACGCAATTTTCAAACAATAACACGCCTAGGAATTCTAAAAGGCGTAAACTAGTTTTCTTAGTCCAAAAAAAGTTTACTTTCATTATTTCATAAAGCAATTAGATTTATTCTGTCTTTTCAAACAAGTTATAATAGTTTTTCCACTTATTTGCCTTTCAATTAAAATATTTAAAAATATTTTTTGAAGCTGATCATAAATATTCATTCTCTTAATCACTGTACTATTTATATACTCATGCGAGGTCTTCCTCAACTTTTCTTACACTCAAGCAAAATTTTCCAAGTCCTATACAGAAAAATCGCGCAAAAGTACCTTCTCGTTAGAGACGAGAATGCACACATTTAATCCGATAGTAATCTAATAATTATTTGAATACATTAATTTGATTTAATTTTACAGAAAATGATCAAGTTGTATTTTTTTCAGTTTGGATTTACTTTAGATCGAACTATGAGTGATGCTATGAATCCGTATTTGGATAGTCATCAAGAAAAATGTTTATTACAAGGATCATCGAGTCCAAAGTCAGATTGGGAAAAAAAGGACGAAAGTGCTGTCATATACTTTACAATGGATTTAAAAAATAATACGTAAGAATTCTTAATCACAGCAAATCAGAGTGGTCGCTGAAATTTGAGAAGAGTACTTTGAAAAGAAAGTTTGTTTTTATAAATTTAGAATACATATAAAGAAACAAATGTAGAATATAAAGAAACAAATGTAGAATATAAAGAAACAAATTTAGATTATAAAGAAACAAATTTAGATTATAAAGAAACAAATTTAGATTATGAAGAAACAAATTTAGATTATAAAGAAACAAATTTTATAGCTGTAAAGATATGTTTCTAATTTGAAAGAAATTTACGTTACACGAGTATACATTTGGATCTAAAATCTGTACCAGTGGATTCATGTTTATCTCGAAGACGTTCCAGACACGTTTTTTTAAAAAATAATCGAATTTGTACAGTTGTGCTTGTTGATGTTAATACAGCTGTCGAAACGGAATGCTTTTTTTTAGGAAAACTTCAAGTTTTTTTTACTTATTCATGACTACTTGATAAATTCTATTCAAATTAATTATTGCCTTTTATAATGACTCATTTTGTTTCTTTGAAAGGGCTCTGTCATTAAACGTATTTAAAAGAGAGAACAAAATATTTAAAAAAGGAATAAAAATATACTAAAAAGAGTGAAAAAGCTTTTAAGAGAGAAAGCAAGCATGTTTTTGATTTGAAAGAAAAAAGATATGTCTATACGATTTATGTAAACAATTTTGTTTTATACTTTTTGGACTTTCTTCTTCCTTTTTTAATGTTGATTACGAATTAAATTTTGTTTTTTTAACAACGCAATTTTCTGCCTTAGAAGTTGACAGGACATAGAAAAATTTGAATAAAAAATGATTC
This sequence comes from Ganaspis sp. Gsp50, assembly GCA_011057455.1. Taxonomy (NCBI): domain Eukaryota; kingdom Metazoa; phylum Arthropoda; class Insecta; order Hymenoptera; family Figitidae; genus Ganaspis; species Ganaspis sp. Gsp50. Next base: position 5,297 of record WNHD01012096.1, on the reverse strand, counting down.
AGTATCAGAAACATATTAATGAGGAAAAAATGACTGTGAATACATTAATGAAAAATTAGTGATACATAAATGTGAATAATCATAAGTTTGGAGACATCAAAAGATTTTAAGACTAAAAATATACGTTTTTAAAAATGCAATTCGATTTTTAAATACTCTTGGAAGTATGCACATGTTTAAAAAAAGTAAAAGTTATTTTTTCATTATTGTTTTTTATATTCCGTATTTTCTGCGCACAAAAATATTTTTCTCTAAAACAGTTAAATATTAAACTATAATGGCTGTATTTTACTGAAATGTTAAAATTTTACCTAAATTGATAAAATCTTTTATTCTTCCAATTCCAAATTTTTTGCGTGTGGTATCTATTGACAGAGCTTTTTTAGAAATTAAAAATTTGTGTTTGTATTCCACTTTACTTAAAATATTTAGTATATTGAAACTGAAAAGTATATTTAAACTGAAAAGTATATTGAAACTGAAATATGAAATGAAATCAAGATTTCGTGCCCATTCTGATTTGTTCCGTTACAAATAAATTATGGTGCTTATTTTGGTTTTTTCGCAGTTATAAGTACTTGATTTTTCTTTTTCTTTTTTGATAACTCATAAATTAATTATGTTGCAGAATGAGAGTCAATTGCAGTGATGCTGTTACATCAGTTCACATTTACAAATATGAGAGCATGATGCCAGCAGTACGAGCCAAGAGAGGTTCTCTATCAACTTCATTCAGCGATAGCGCTCTTATTTCTCGTCGTAAACGTAACACTTCCGTTCATGGTAATTAAATGTATCTTTTACCTGACAGAAAGTTTCGTTACAATTTAAATTAGATCGTCAAGTTTAATTATTCTTAAGGAAAAAGAATACCAAACTATTTTTTAATATTATTACGTAAAAATAATTTTTTCTTTGTCACAGAATTTTTTATACCTTATTCTTTTTCAATTTTTTTATTTTTTGATGACTATTTTCTTAATTTTTTTTATAATTCTATGGTTTTTTCTTTGTTTTAAATAAACAATAATAAATAGATCTTTTTCTGTAAATAGATCTTTGCCTTCCCATGTAAAATATTCTTTTTTGCTTCCAGATATGGGAGCCTTATTTTTTGTGGTATATTCTCTTCTTCTCTTTATGGCATATTCTTTTCTTTTTATAGTTCATTCTTTTTTTTCTTTATAGCATATTTTTTCTTCCCTTTATTTTATATTTTTTCTTCTCTTTGTTTTATATTTTTTCTTCTCTTTTTATATTTTTTCTTCTCTTTTTATATTTTTTCTTCTATTTATTTTATATTTTTTTCATCGCATATTGTTTTGTATTTCTTTATTGTATGTTATTTTTTACATTTCATTTTGTTTCTTAATGCTTTATCCCCCTTTTCAGTATTTAATCACCATCTTCGTTATTTGATCTTTTTAGAGAGAAGCGTAATAGTTGATGAAAGTGGAGTTTTCTCGAGTTTCGCAGCATATTTCACGAAGAGAATATATTTTACGAGAGGGCACGCGTAGTTTTGGCATAACTCCAACAGGGTAGTTTGAACGATCTGTGACGAGGAGAATAGCCGTTAATGCAAGACAATAGTTTCGTGTTATTTCTTAGTTTCTGAGGATACAATATATAGCATCTGACACAATCACATCTCAATAAGATGAATTTATCTGCGAGCACATTGCTCTGAACCGGTAACATTAATCCGATCTTCTCTCTCGGCAGGAAATTCTCGAAATATAATCTTCCTACATTTGCAATTTATTCACACCGTGTCCAGAAGCTATTATTAAATTCATAGAGTTACTGCAAGCCAACAGGTGGATGTTTGTATTTTGGCATACAAATCTTGCAGGCGTGAGTCACTATCCAGATATCGAAAATCTGGTTCAAGATTATTTTTTTTCAAAGATTGAAACTGTAATTTTTTTAAATTAATTTTAATTTTTTTAAACATTTGAAACCTGTTTGAAACGGGTTTGAAACTCATGTGGAATAGTTTGTCTTTGTAAAATAGGAAAACTTGTTCACTCGTTAGCTCTAGTTATCTAGAAAATCAATGATCCACTTTATCGATTCTTTCCATGTATTAGGGTTGTGTAATTACAAGATCAATCTGGCAACGAGAAGTTTAGTTGGTCGTTGCTAAAAATAATCTGCTACGTTCCCATTCTTATAAATAACTTGAATCTCAGGTATTTTCTTAGAGTCGGATTAGGTGATTGTCCTTATGCGCTGAATGATACGATTTTACGTTTAATTTCATAAAGCTAGAACACTTTTGAAATTATCGCTAAATTCTGGCGCTAAAATTAATGTTTGTTATTTTAAAGCAGTTGGAAGTATTTACACTGCCCGCAGAAAGTTCGGCACATTTCAATTTTAAAGCAGTTGGAAGTATTTACACTGCCCGCAGAAAGTTCGGCACATTTCAAAGCACTGAAATGCGGGTAGTGTAATTTTGAATTTGATCTATTTTTTAGAAAAGAAATTTTCTTTTTCTAATTAGTTTAGTTTGTCATATTATTATTGTCATATTATTATTCTCATATTATTATTATCATATTATTATTGTCATATTATTGTCATATTATTATTCTCATATTATTATAAGATTAATGTTGTGCTTGCTAAACTAATCTTGATCCTCAAAATAAATCGAAAATCATTGATTGATTTTTATTTTTAATATTTATTTTATTTAATAACAAAGTAGAAAGTTATTTTGTTATTCTTTGTATACAACTTACTACGTTCTTATAATATACATAAATTTATATAAACAATATACGCCGATAGTTTCAGTCCTATAAAATTAATTAACGATTGAACAAAATTGATTTTTTTGATTTCTAATATTCGTCCCGAAATTTTGTATTTTTACAGATTCTGTGAAATCGGTTGAATTTGTGGAGAAGTCTGAAAATAAACCTGGGAACAAATCTGCGGAAAATTTGTGTTCGCACTTAAAATTGCCAATGACAGTGGGCAAAGACGTAAAAGGCGAAAAATACTACAATACCAGCTTTTACATGAAGATTTTTACTGCTGATGAGGAAGGACTTTATAATTTCTATTTTCATAGTTGTCCTAATTATAAAAATGAAGATGTTTCAGTAGATTTCACGGTAAGTCATTAAATTAAGGTGCATAATTAACTGGTGCTAAAATTTGTAAAGCAATAAATTAAATTTTTTTAACAGATGCATATTAGAGAGAGCAACGAAGATAATTATCTAAGTGCTGGCGAAATGCCATTACCTGCGTTATATTTCATGATGGCACTTCTCTTCTTTCTGTCCGGATGTTTCTGGGTCTTTATTTTAAAGAAGAGCAAGTAAGTATAAATATATATAGTTTATTTCTTTGTATACCTTTTCAGGTTTTTACAAAATCTTACATTCTAATGGATTCTAAGAATCGTCTTACATTCTAATAACCTTAATTACTTAAATATTACAACAAAGAACAAATCACAAGCACACAATCTCACTCATTCCACATTTTACATTTCTTTGTACCTATTTCCTAGTAATCTTTCAACCATCTTTAATTTTTTCTTGCACAACTTTGAAATATTTACAGATCTCCCAAACCACCTCTCTTCTTGGCATAATGATCATCTCCGTCAGATCCTTCTCCCTTTTGCCTTCCCTCCAGTTCTCCACAAAGCTTGGCCCTGCATCCTCATTGCCTCCCCATAGCTGAGCAAATGCGAAGAGTAATTAAGTAAATAGATTTATTTTTTAATTTTTAATTTTAAATATTTGTATTCATATGTTATATTCAATAGTTTCAATATTTAGTTATATTCAGTATATAAGCACTATAAATATTCATTAGAAAATGTTAATTATTTTGATTAAAATCGTTAATTGTTTTTCAGACATCCAGTTTTCAAAATACATTACCTAATGGCAATTCTCGTCTATCTGAAATCTCTGTCACTTCTGTTTCATGGAATTAACTACCACTTTATTCAAACTAAGGGAGAACATGTAGCAGCTTGGGCTATTCTTTATTATATAGCTCATTTGCTAAAAGGAGCAGTGCTATTTATAACTATTGTACTAATCGGAACTGGTTGGACATTTATTAAGCACATCTTAGCCGATAAAGATAAGAAATTGTTTATGATTGTCATACCACTCCAGGTAAAGTGTTTCATAAACATTTTATTTTATAATTTAATTGCATCTTAAATCTATCCGTATCTGTCTAGGATAGTATAGGCCATCTGTCTTTTAATTTTATAAATTTTTGGCACTCGAAAAATAATATCAAATTAGGGTAAATGATAGTAAGTTCGGCCAGTATCAGTAGTCGGCCATTCATTTATTTTCGACTAAAAATGAATTGTTTAATTGTTTCAAATTGA
>WNHD01012085.1:0-16218 GCA_011057455.1 Ganaspis sp. Gsp50 | reverse complement strand
CAAAAATTTATGAAAAATATGTCAATGTTACTTTTTTTAAATTTTTTCTCTATGAGGAAGCAAAATGTTCATGAAATGAACATAATTTTCCACTAGTTTAGTATTATTTTTCTACTACAGATTTACCTTCAAAGTTTTTTGAACTTGAAATAAAACAATAACTTTAAACTTTAATTTTAATCAGAGATAATTTCAAAGAAAAACATTACTTCATTAGAAAACGAAATAAAAGGAAGAAATAAAAAAAGTAAATAAAGTAAATAAATAAAGAAAAGAAATAAAGAATTAAAATAAAGAAAATAAATAAAGTAAAGAAATAAAGTAAAGAAATAAAGTAATAAAGTAAAGAAATAAAGAAAATAAATAAAGAAATGAAATAAAGTAAAGAAATAAAGAAAATAAATAAAGAAATGAAATAAAGTAAAGAAATAAAGAAAAAAAATAAAGAAACGAAATAAACAAATAAAGAGGAAAGAAAAAGAAACCAAAAAAAAGAAGCGAAAAAAATGATTAAAAAAGAAGAAACAGAATTGAAAGCAATTTCCATTTTAATAGACTCTAAATTCTGTTATAAAAAAGAATTAAAAGCATTCTCTCAATGCATTTTTTAAACTCCAACAATGTAAAAATACTGGTTTCGAAAAAGAAACCTTTAATTCTTTTACTCTTCAATTATTCAAGTGTGTCACATTTTATACGAGTGTATCAATGATATCGTGGTAGGATAAAGCATTTTCTAACGACGAGCACTGTTGTCGGTTCCGGGGTTCGGTGTCCCGGTTGAAAATGTTATCGATTTGGAGTGACTGAGAGCGAAGGAGTAAACGAGAGATACTGAAAGAGAGGAAAGGGAAGAGGTTTCGATATCGAGGTAGGCCAGTCGGCTGTGCACAAAAACATAAAACACGTCTGAGTTTCTTCGTGACTTCTCAGATGTCTCCAAGGGATAGAAAATGTCTCGAAATTTTTCAACCCTAAACAGAAAAAACGCATACTTGCTTTGAGTGCGACTCGGCTTATTTTAGAGAGAGTTGGATAGGTCGTAAATCGTATATTTTTTTCAAAAAAAAAAAAGTGATTTGTGGAAAAATACAATGACAGTGAGGGATTTTATCTTTATCATTTTATTCTTTCAAATTGACTCATTTTTATACTCAGGATTTCGAAACTTAACACAGTAAATCATAGAGTTGTTTTAAAATCGCGAAAAAGGGGTAAAAGTAACGTTTTGACCTCTTTCTTGGAGATCAAAATAATTCTGCTTGATTTACTCTGAAATTTGTATTTTTCAAATGAGGTTGAAACAAAACAATTATTTCAACAATTCATTTAAATTTACTCGCAGTTTTTTTGAAAGTGGCAATTTTATACAAAAAGTATCAAATTGATTGCAAATTCTTCATCAATTTGATGCTTTTGATATAAATTTGGTGCTTTTGATATCAATTTGATGCTTTTGATATCAATTTGGTGCTTTTGATATCAATTTGGTGCTTTTGACAACAATTTGATGCTTTTGATATCAATTTGATGCTTTGATATCAATTTGATACGTTTCATATCAGTTTGATACTTTTAAGTAAACTCTATAGTTTTTAAACTCAAAATTATGTAAAGTAAATTTATTACTTTTCAAACAAGTTTGAAATAAAACAATTTAAATTTAACGATTAGAAATAAACAATTAGAATTGTACATTTGGAATTAGACGATTGGAATATAATTATACTAATTATGACTACAATTATAAAAAAATCTTACGTAGGGGTAAGGAGTTTAAAAATCTTCATTTATTTAATTTTGCTTAAATTTAAAACGTATAAAGATGGATTTGAAGTTCGAAATGAGCAGTTAAGAAATTAGAAACATATTCATGTCTCTTAGTATTTTTTGTTTTGTGCCTTAAATTTTAGATTTGTATTTAAATGCGAAAAGAAATATATTAAATTGAAATAAGTGAAAGAATTTGCCTTGGAAGAAACAGTAATTTCGAAGGAATTTTTCAATTTCTGCACTTCAATAGGTATTTCTCAAATTGAGTGGAATTTAATTTAAAAATAATTTAGGAGTTCTGTAACAGTACTGCAGTTCTGCGGGTTCTACTTTCAGATAATAAATAATGAAAATGAGTTATTAGACTTTCATCAGCGATATGTAAATGAATTAAAAATAGTAAATGATAAATCTTCAATGGAAATCACCCGCCGTTTCAATTAAAGTAATGAAACCATGATTTGACTTTAATTAAATTGACGCAAATCGCACAACAAAGAATGGCAAGAAAATTAAGAAAACGCATAGAATGTAAAGAAAATTGAATAACAAGAAATTGAAGTTTTAAGTAACAAAGTTGCATTGTTTAAAAGTATTCTCTAAATGACAATTTTCAAATGCTTTTTTTATTTTTCTGTATTTTTTCTGTTTTTTCTTCTGATTTTCTTCTGATTTTATTCTGATTTTCTTCTGCTTTTTCTTCTGTTTTTTCTTTTGTTTTTTCTTTTGTTTTTTCTTTTGTTTTTTCTTCTGTTTTCTCTTCAGTTTTCTCTTCTGCATTTTTTACATTTTTTTTTGTAATTATAAATGATTTCAAGCTTTTTGTGTTTATAAAGCGACAACTTGATTTAAGACGTTGAAGTTAACGAGGCTATTCGAGACTAAAGACAAACAAAATGAGATTGGAGCAAAAAGAAAATAATAAGCAAGTATAATCGATGTTCAGTTTCAAACTTTAAATCATCTTTTTAAATACAGTAGTTAGAGAAAAACTTAATGATGGTCATTTTGTGATGTCAATTAAACTCTATAGAGCTTAAAATGACATTATATTAACAAATTACGACTGTGTGTGCTAATCGTGCATTTCTATTTACAAAATCTCTATTGTTTGTTTTACGTGAAATAAATTGATGTTTATCCAACTTGATTAAACTGCTTTTAATTACGTAAGTAATTAAATAACAATTAATCAATATATCACATATTTGTGTAGGAGAATCATTTCCTTTATTACTCAATAAAGGAATAATATTTCATTTTCTACCCTTTGCGTAGCTATTTTACGAAATTGAATTATATTATCATTGATTTTAGTTTACTCAAAAACGGAATAGCAGCGAAATTAAATGGGAAACAAAAAATTCGAATTATAAGATTTGTTTTCGTTATTTCTTGTAATGTAGTATTTAATTTTTTTTAAAATAGGGTTTTCTTCATTAACCGGTTTATGTATTAAATAAATAAATAAACAAATAAATAAATAGAAGTCACTAAACTAAAAACGAAAACGAAGAACTAAAAACGTTTAAAGGTTTTAGTTTAACAAGTCTAAATGTTTATTTATTTATTTAAGTACATGAACGGGTTTGAAAAGAAAACCATAGTAATAAACATGTAATTAAAAAAAATAAAATAAAAAAGTACCTATGTAGTTAAACGTTTAATAAATGTAATAACAATAAATTAGTTTATAAACAATACGAGATCAGAAAATATACAGAAAAATACAGAAAATACAGATCTAATTTTTAAAAGTTGCAATTTAAAATGCATTTTTAAAATGCGTTTTTAAAATGCGTTTTTAAAATGCGTTTTTAAAATACGTTTTTAAAATGCGTTATTAAAATACGTTTTTAAAATACGTTATTAAAATACATTTTTAAAATACGCTTTTAAAATATGTTTTTAAAATACATTTTTAAACTCTTGCAATTTTATTCCATGAGAGAAATTAGAATAAATAAAACAGAATAATTAAATGCTCGAATGAATAAATAAATGACAAATAAATTTTCAGCTATATCGTATATTCAGCTCTTCATATAGATACTATTTTCCAGTCATTTCCGTTTTAAAGTGTAAACGTTTTAAGACCTTGTTTTTATTATGTAAATCTTTACTACATTTCAAAACGGTAAACCACTTTTCAAATTAGCAGAAAATGACTAATTCAGATTTAGAGAGTATATTGAAAGAATTTGTATATAGGCTAAGCTAGCTTCATATTTCTGACAAGATTGAAAATTTATATATGTGGACGAGAAAGAGCCGAAAAATTGATTTCCCCGAAGCACTGAATCATATAAATCCTTCAATTAAAGGGCTGAATAAAGAATAGCTTTAAAAGGGAAGAGTATATAGATTTGCCGATTGAAAGTCGAAGTCAAACTGATTTTATGCGAGTCACGTAAAATTCGTCGAAGCTCAAGTGCAGCTAGCGACTTGGATCATTTGTTAATATTGACTGAAGAAACTACGTGCCGCCTTCAGCTACAACTGAAACGCAACAAAGTTGTGCGCAAGTTACGTGCTTGCAAAACTAACTTCTATTCACCAAGAAAAGTCGGATTCTTCGCAAACTGTACAGAGATCTATTCATTCCCTCCTGTCAGGACAAAACTTTTCCCACAAATCATTTTAAATGCATTTTCATCCATTTTTTCAATCCATTTCGGTTTATTGCTATTGCTCAGTGTTTCCCGAACAAAAGGGCTTTTTTCAAATATTTTGTATTAGCGGAGTGTTTTTTATTATTGAGCAAAGTGGTACTTGAAAAGGGCGCGTATTTTAAGAGTTTTAAAAAGCACTTATGTATACGTGATATTATGGATAAATTCATTTACGTATATTTGCATTATTTACGTAATATTAATTACATAGATAAATTCATTTACATATTTGCATTTAGAGTTAATTAATTAATGTCATTCATGACATATTACTTAGATAAATTCATTCATGACATTACTTAGATAAATTCATTCATGACATTACTTAGATAAATTCATTCATGACATTATTAGATAAATTCATCCATGACATACTTAGATAAATTCATTCATGACATTAATTAGATAAATTCATTTACGTATTTATATTTTTGTTTATTTTGTGTTTGGTCGACTGAACTTTTTGAGCCATGATTGCCGAGTTTTTGTATAATTTATGTGTTATGCGGGTCAATAGCAAAGAGAGAGAGTGACATGTTCGCATTGATTATAATGGTGTCTCTACAATAGGATGACTGAATGGTTGACATGCATGTCGACTATCTTGTCTCTCTCACAGAATAATAAAGGACAGAATGATAGTCGACATGCATGTCAACCATACAGTCTTCCTATTGTAGAGACACCATAAACTAAACACGCCCCCATTCTTGAGGCTGGATTCCTCCGCACACGCCACACAGGTAGAAGGTACGTCGTCGTTTGTAGGGTTATGGGCAGAACAGGCTGGCGTGCATTCAGGTTGCTATCTATTTAATTAACGACGCCTGTAGAGACGCGCAGGGTGAACCACAAACCCAGCGACCCAGAGTTCAGCTCTGAGACTTACAGGCACCGCAGACTGCGTCAATTTCAAAAAAACAAGATTCAAACTTGCTTTCATAAAATATCAACTCTCCTTGACTTGTTATTCCTCTGTCTGAAAAAACTATAATTTTTCGATACAATTTTTCGAAAAATAGCGCGCTATATTTTTGGTTATTATTTGCTTGGGAAATGTGCTCCAATTTTGAATTGGTTAAAATTTAGACTGCTATATATAATGGAATTTATCAATTATAATTAATTATTTGAAATATTATTTGAAATATACACGGGCAAAAAAGTACATAATTAATTATGTACTTTTTTGCTCTAACGTACTCACAGGAAAAACAAAATGTAAAATTAAGATGAACTTGGATTTGTAAAGTCTGTAGAATTTCAATTTACAATTCAATTTGCAATTTCAATTTACCTTGGAGTTTATTAACACACAGAAAAAGAAAAATTTTATTTTTCGATGCAACACCTGTTAAATTGAAATTCTACAGACGTATGTCTTTAAAAATTCAAAGTTCATCTTGTAATTTAACATTTTTTGTTTTTTCTGTACTGATTTCCAGTTCTTTCACTGATTGAATTAGATGCTTAATAATTCAATTATAGTTGAATTTCGATAATTTATAAACAATAATACTCTCTTAAACTGAATTAGTAATTTTCTACTAACACAGTTTTCTTAAAAGTATCAAATTGACCACAAAAAGTATTAAATTGATCACAAAAAGCACCAAATTGATCACAAAAGTATCAAATTGATCAAATCTTCATCAACTTGATATTTTTGATATGAATTTGGTACTTTTAAGTAAACTCTGAATTCAATAGCGAAAAGTCGTTTACTGAATGAAATAGTAAAGATTTACTAATTTGTAGTAAATAAAGCAACACATTTTTAGTAGAAAATTATCAATTTAATTAGTCAATTACTTAACTGATTGAAATGTGTAAACTTTGACTATTTTTTATTGTTTATTTTTATTATTTTATTATTAATAATTTATTATTGAAATCAGTTTTTTCCCGAAAAATTATTAAATCATTATTTCAATCGGTAAACAACTTTTCGCATTTATACACGTATATTTTTATTTAGACATATTTTTTCGCATTTGAATTAGCAGAAAGTTACTAGTTTAGATTTATAGGCATAAAATTCCAAAGCACCTTGGAATTTAACAGTTGATGCATTGAGGAAAAGCATTTTATTTCTTCTGTAAAGTTTTTGGAAACAATAGTATTGTTATACTATTAGTATTGTTATAATAATAGTACAATAATAACATTATCATTATTTTTGTTATAATATTCTTATATAAAATTCTAATAATACTAATGTCATTTAAATATTCTTGTGTAGGGTCTAATTATTAATAATTACTGTAATTACAGTAATTAGTTGCTTTAATTTTGTTCCTAAGATATAAGGTTGTGTAGCTGCAGTTTAGAAATGTCCGAGGTTCGAAAAGAAAGTAGTAATGGAACATTTTAGTCAGACGTTTCCCCTTTCGTATCTCGCAGTAGAGAAAGTAATTTAAGTCAGACCAGGCTTCTATACGGTTCCCAGTGGTAATATCTTGTTTTAGTCAGACAGCTCCTTAAAATAAATACTTTTAATTTGTCATTCATTAACTTTAAATATTTAAAACAAATACAAAATAAATTTACAATATTTTTGATATAGTAAATATTATAAAAATGCAAATGTAGTGAATATAGAGAAAAAACAAAATGTTAAATTACAAGATGAACTTGGATTTTTACAGGCACATAGAATTCCAACAGTTTACTTAAAAATATCAAATTGATGAAGATTTTGTGATCAATTTGATACTTTTTGTGACCAATTTGATACTTTTTGTGACCAATTTGATACTTTTTGTGATCAATTTGATACTTTTTGTGACCAATTTGATACTTTTTGTGATCAATTTGATACTTTTTAGTATCAAGTTGATACTTTCAAGAAAACTGTGAATTTTACTTGGAATTTAACACAAGTTGTATTGAAAAATAAAATTTTGTATTTCCTGTGCATAATATAGATTTTAATTGAATTCTAATAATAATCGAATCATTTGCACCAGTAAAATGACATTTTACAGAGTAGTTTTATTTATTTTGCGTAAAAAAATGTTTAAAACAGGTATGATTTAAAATCTTTGCATAATTATTTCTTTGAAGACATATTGAGAAGAAATATTATTAGTTATTTATTTTATTATTATTCTTATTATTCAATAATTATTTTAATAATTTATTGCTTATAATAATAATGATTTAATTCTTTAATTTTATAGTTACGTCTATTTCATTTTAAAATATTTTTTAGTTACATCTATTTCATTTTTCAATATTTCTTAGTTATACATCTATTTCATTTTTTAAGACTTTCTTTTTAAAATTACATTTTACATCCCCATATTATCTTTAATGTTTTACATTTCCGATGTTTCTTTTTCCTTTAGTTTTCTGAAAATCGCATGTTGTGCTGTTTGATAAAATGATTATTATATTTATTTTATGATTATACAGTTCTATTTGTTTCTTTTAGTTATTTTATACATTTATTATTATATCTTTATACATTTATTACTATATCTTTATACATTTATTACTATATCTTTATACATTTATTACTATATCTTTATACATTTATTACTATATCTTTATCATCATATTATTATATCGTTGCTTTACAAAAGTATGAATTTTTTAATTGTGCTAAACTTATTTTGAATTTATTTATTTATTTATGCAATACATAAACGGGCAAAGCCCTTAAATATAAAAATAAAATGAAGATTATTTGATAAAAAATATAATAGATAAAAGATATTATTTTTAATGAACTTATATTCTTTTACTATCGATAAATTTTAAATTATTGTCTCAGAACATTAAAAATAACTCAGAACGTTAAATTATAGCAATAAAAAATTTGGAATTTCATTTTATTACTGTCTCGACAAATTTTTTATTACGACTGGGAAAGTTATGTGAAGGTGATCTGAAAAAAGAAAAAGCAGTTGACAAATATGATGCCTGAAGGTAAAGAGGAAATCGTCAACGAAGCTCAATTCTCTTAACACAATTTGTCAAAGGCCTCCATATTTCTCTCGCTCTTCTGTTAGTTTATTCTTAATATTTCCTTATTTTCCTTTTTTTGAAAAATAATAGCCATCATTAAATCTTAACGATTCATTTTGCATTCTATTCATTATGCACTTTATTTATTTCGCATATTATTTACTTGGTATTTTATTTTTATTTGATATTTATTATTTATTGCTTCCTCATAGGGAAGCATTGTTTTGTATTTATTTTACTATTTTCTTTTTTTATTTACCTTACATTTTGTTATCAGAATTTATTTTTCATTATTATAGTTTTTATTTTTACTCGCATATTTCTGTACATTTTATTATGTACTTTTTCATTGTGTATTTACTTTTATTTATTAATTTCCACTCGTTTGGTATTTGCAATATGCATTCATTGCATTCATATTTGCAATGTGTTTTTTACATTCTTTATTTTGCATTTTATTTTAATTTACATAAAACTAAGTGGCTTGATAATTAGGAGTATCTAGTTATCGGAAAAAATCAAACTAATTTCTCATTATCGGAGGAAATTGAAAGACTTCTCTAGCGGAAAAGCAGGATCTGGTATCCAAAGATAATTGTGGTAAATAGAATTTTATTTAGTGTGCCATGAATGAGTTAAGAGTGCTCGTATAAATCGATAAGGTTCCGATAACGAGGTTCTTTCTTCTCTTGCGGTTTAGGAATGTATGAATTTACAGCTGAGAGATCTCACTATATTTCGAATCTCGGTTATTCTCCCAGGGTTGCTATTTCGTTATATTAAACTTTAAATCTACCTTTTATTTTACCATTATTCAATTTAATTTGAATTCCTATTTCTTCAATCATCTTTCTTCAGTCTTCCATTTTCTAAATTCTTGGCCAATTGTTCATAATAAATATATTTCTTTAAATAGACAATAATTGCCTAAAAATTATAATACCTAATAGCTTTTCGTTGTTTTGAGCAAGAAAAATGCGCTACAATTTTAATTAACTTTAATTCTAATTATCTTCAATTATATCTAATTATATCTTCAATTTTAATGAACTTTAATTCTAATTCTAATTATATCTTCAATTTTAATGAACTTTAATTCTAATTATATCTTCAATTTTAATGAACTTTAATTCTAATTATATCTTCAATTTTAATTAACTTTAATTCTAATTATTCAATTTTAATCTTCAATTTTAATGAACTTTAATTCTAATTATATCTTCAATTTTAATTAACTTTAATTCTAATTATATCTTCAATTTTAATTAACTTTAATTCGAATTATATTTTCAATGTTAATTAACTTTAATTTTAATCTACTAAAAGAGAAAATTGATATCTATTTTTATTCAAGCTTACAAGAAACGACATATGTAATTACAGTTTTGAGATTATTTAATTTTCAAGGTAAGCTAAATTTTATTAACTCTTGGGACTAATCAGAGAAAGGGTTAGCAACATTTTAAAGACTTTTCTTTGAACATTGTTGAAGTTTTCAAGTCTGGAACTATAATCAGCTGAGTAAATTCACAAAAGGATTGTTTGAAACTGAAACTGTAAGCAAGCCTTCTCAAAGTTTCTGCAATTTCTGCTCGGTTTCGCAAAGTCACTTGTTTTACCCTCCGCTCGTTACAATCCTGTGTTTGCAATAAGACGTGCTATCTTCCCACAAGCTGAAAAGGTCCTCAACCTAAATAGTACTCTAAAAAGGCTCTGCATTTAAATTAATGAATAAACTTACTCTTTTTTTCCTTTCTTAAACTTGAAACATTATTTAATTTTACGCGAGTTTTTCTTTCTCTATTTATTGACATTTATTGTCTTCCATATGGTCCATAAAACCATACTGACAACACCTCACACAACATAAAACAGACAAGACTACAGCTAGAATGTTCAAAGAAAAAACACTAACCTTACCTTCAAATGGAGTCACGCTCAATTTCGTTCAAGAGTTTCTAGTGTCTGATGGAACTCTTCAAGTACTTTCTTTCTTTCCTACTTCTTCTAACAGAAAAGCAAATAAAATCCCAGTATTTCCAGAAAATGTTTTCTATCTTTTCTGGATTTTGCTTTACAACATAAAAACTCTAAATTAAGTAACACGTCTTAAGATATCTGTACACGGAATTTGCGATTTTTTAAATTTCCTTTTATTTCTTATTTTATTTATTTGTTTCTTTTATTTCTTTTTTATTCGTGAGTAAATGTAATTTAATTATCCATTTTATCAATTTCTATGATCCCACAATTACTTGTATTTCTAGTTCCCTTTTAGAAGAAGTTCTATATATAGAAGAAAATGAAATGTGCGGTAAATAAATTGTTAAGGGAGACAAAATTATTTTTTCATTTTACTTCATACTCGATGTGAGTGCAGGTGTCTGCAAACGATTCATCCGACAGTCAATTTCAATTCAATCTTGGAGAATCCTAGGTTGAATAACTCTGACATCGAATCTTCTAAGAAGCTTAAGAGGAGAACTTGGAAGAGCAAAATCCGTTAATCTTCTTGGCTTCGTAGCGAAAAAATAGTATTTCTTGAAATAACATGCCATGAACATATCTTAATATTCACTTAAAACTCACATGTGACGTTTAATTTATTTCGATAAACGTTCTTTTTGTTTGCAAACAATGCAGGCGTTTTTTTATAAATAAGAATAAGATGTGATAAGTTAACTGCTTTTCCATCGTATGTCTATAAAATTGAGTTTCGTGCACTATTACACGGAGAAATATCGCAAGTGAAATTTACCTAATATATTGTTAAGTGAAATCTCCTTAACCCCAGTTAAGTAATATTTACCTAAGTTTTCAAGTAAAATATACCTAAAATGATAGTTGATGTGTTTTGGAAAAGAATAAACTGCATTATTCACTCAACTCGTTAGGTAAAATTTACCAAACTGTTTAGGTAGATTTCACTTAACTATAATAAAGTATTTTTATATATCTTAGTTCAACTCAACTTTTGAGGTATATTTTACTGAAGTATTAAGTAGATTTTGCTTTCGATTTTTCTCCGTGATTAATATTAACTATATACAATCATAATAATAAAAATAAGAATAACAAGAATAAGAAAAAATAATAATAATAAGAAGAATAATAATAATAATAATAAGAATAATAATAATAATAATAATAATAATAATAATGATTTAGTAATATAATGTTAATGATATATGTAGTAATAAATCGCAAAAATGGCGTTCTTAGAAGAGGCAGATTTTAATTTTAAAAAGAACAAATGAAATATGAACCTTAATTTAAAAATGTTTCGCTTCTAAAAAAATTTTAATCAGAGAAAATTGAGTTACTGGACAATCAGCGAAATTAAAAAATTTCTGATTTTGCAGAAAGTAATTTAAATTCCTTGCCAAAACGAGCATCCAAATCTGCGAGATCATATTTTAAACAAATATGTTTACATAATGTAATCGAAGGAGAAATTAAATTTGTAATTAAATTGCATCCATGCTTGGGAAAATGTTGGTTACCTAGGGAAATATATCATTTCAATTAACATAAATTTCAAGTAAAAAAATTCCCTCCGATTCACAAGAGACGTTTCTATGATAATCGAATCTTTTCTGACAAACCTGAAACGCGTTCGGAACAAATTCACTTTATCTACATTTTTGTTGCTATTATTTTTCTTTATTGCTTGATATTATTGTTCTCGTTTAGCTTGATTATTGTTAAATTTTCTATTATTTAATTTTTTGGATTTTCATTCTATTTTAATTTTCATTCTATTTTGATGTTCATTATCTACATTTTGGGAAAATTGTTGATTGAATTTTGAATATAATTTTACATCAGTGTATAGCAGAATAATTGTGGATAATTTGATTAAATGATTTAGAGGGACATTGTTATAATGGGAATGTGGTTCTATATAGAATTTTATTGAAAGAAAAATGAAATAAAATATTTTCTCAATTAATAAAGATTTAGAAGCTTTTGCAAGAGTAGAGCAGAATTTATGTATCTATTGTCCATTAAATTTTCGATCCCAAAGGACCAACATTGCCATTCGAAGCAGAGCCTGCTAAATATAAAGGAAACTAGGTCTTAAATCATGCCAAAAGTTCCACTAACTTCCGATGCGATCGAAGCGAAGGTGTGTCTTTCTCTTCTCCTCAGGGAATGTTATCAAAGCTTCTTGCCTTATTTCGTAAAGACTTTCAATTTAATAATTAAAATTCAATTTAAATTTCCAATCGAGTTTGGTTATTGCCAAAGATCTAATTAAACATCAATTGAAATTTACATAAAGTTATAAATACCTTCAAACAACTGATTAAACATCGATTTCAATATATTATCGAATTATATATTTATATGTATATATTATAAAAAACATACATTTTATCCTTAAATATATATTCTAATTATATTTTTTAATTTTTTAAAATTACTTTATCACTGTAGATTTTTTACTCCAAAATGATTCAATATCTTGATTAAACAAGGTATAAGATTAAACTCTTATATACGAGTATTTTATTAATTACATGATAATCCAAATATTTATAAATAATTTCCAATATTTTGAGATACTTTTAAATATTTAAAAATAATTCCAAAAATTTCGAGATAATTTTGTATATTTAAAAGTACTTCCAAATATATTTCGAGATACTTTTGAATATTTAAAAGTAATTCCAAATATATTTCGAGATACTTTTGAATATTTAAAAATAATTCCAAACATTGTGAGATATTTTTGTATATTTAAAAGTAATTCCAAATATATTTCGAGATAATTTTGAATATTTAAAAATAATTCCAAATATATTTCGAGATACTTTTGAATATTTAAAAATAATTCCAAACATTGCGAGATACTTTTGAATATTTAAAAATAATTCCAAAAATTTCGAGATACTTTTGAATATTTTAAAACAATTACAAAAATTTCGAAATACTTTTGAATATTTTAAAACAATTCCAAAAATTTCGAAATACTTTTGTATATTTAAAAATAATTTCAAATATTTCTAGATACTTTTGAATACTGAAAATAATATTTCGAGATACTTTTAAATATTTCAAGGTGCTTCTGAGTATTTCAAGGCATTTTTAAATATTTTAAGTTATTTCAAAATATTTGAAGATATCTCAGAATACTTTAAGATATGTTGGAACATTTTAAGATATCTCATTTTAAGATTTTCCAGAATATTTTAAGATATTTCAGAATATTCTAAGATATTTCTGAATATTTTAAGACATTTCAGAATATTTCAAAATACTTTTGAACATTTTAACAAACTCCTGCAAATTTCAAAGATAATTCAGGATAATTCAACACCTTACTTCGAAAGTTTTTTTTCGTATTCGATCAACTTTGGCGATTTATATTCTTAATTCAAGATTTTCGTAAAAATTGTGGATGTTTATAAATTATGCTCTGAGACTATTTATAATTTCTCGATATACAGTTAATCCTTGCGGACAAAATTTATCAGAGGTACTTCTCAACACCAACTTTTTAATAGCTTTTCATAATCTGAAGAATCTTAATTACTGCACTTTTAAACTTGAAAATCCTCCATTTTACCACCGCGTACCAAGAGCCTGAGCAAATATCCCAAAGTTTTAAGTCGATCTTTTAAGCAGCATTGCAAGTTTAAGGGGCGTGATGTCCTCTCTCTCTCTTATTCTCTAAAGCAATCAATGTTTTATAGAATCTGTGGTGAAACTGAAGAAGATTAGTTTCTGAAACTTCTGATGAATATTACAGAATATAGGCTTTAATATTCCTCATTGTTTCTTGTCCACTTTGTAATTACTCCTCTCGTTCAAATTAATCTCTTTTGTCGAATTGACAACGTTTTTGTATAAAACAAAATTATTTTAAATTATTATTTTAAAAAAGAAATTTTAACCATCTTTTATTCTTTCTTTTTAAAAAACTTTTTTACATTCTTATTCTAATTTACTCGTCCTCTTTTGAAATTCACAGTTCCTTATTCTTTAATTTTGTTTTGCTTTTTTTATTTGTAATTTTTTTTGCGATTTTCATTTTTAATTTTGTTTTGGGTTTTTTATTTTTAATTTTCTTTTGCGTTTTTCATTTTTAATTTTCTTTTGCGTTTCTCATTTTTAATTTTCTTTTTCTTTTTGTTTTCGCTTTTTGTTTTCTTCTTTTGTTTTCTTCTTTTGCTTTCTTCTTTTGTTTTCCCGTTTTGTTTTATAATAATTATTTTCTTTTATTAATTTACAAAAGGATCAAAAGATTTAAGCAAACGATTCTTAAAATGAAATTTTAAACTGGAATAGAATTTTAACATACTCTGCTCTTTGTGGTTTTATAGAAAGGGTTTCATAAATTAAATTTTTAAAAGCATATAAAAAAGTTACGTTCTTTAGATTGGAAAATTTTTAGTTCTTTTGAAGGGAAATATTATAACCATAGTAATAAGAACTTTTTTCCTAATAAAAACTCACACATGGGCAAACAGTATAAAGGAAAATAAAAATTGTACCATCTTGGAAAGTTTTAGGGCCTTTTTTCTTTTTACGCTTTTCTATCGTAGATAGCATTTTAAGCGAAATGTGTTATATCACATTCAAGAATGTCCACTCGCTCGAGAAGTTTGTTTTTTATAATTTTATTCTGCCAGGACAACAACGCGCATCATGAGAAAAGAATTTTATCTATTTAAAATGTATTCTACAAAAATATCTTTCTGAAAAGACACTTTTTATTTTCTCGCAATTGCTCTAACACCCGGGGCACAAAATGTTGTGCTTCAGAGTTTTCGAGCTTTTCATCTTTTATTCTTACTTTTGGTTTCTTCATAAAAACGATCATACGTCTTCTCAAAAGTGCGCCAGGTGTTAGGGACGAGGCTGTAAAAAAATTTCATTCTCCAAGAGGAAATAGTTCTTAGATTAAAATAAAGCGCAAAGTCTTTAAAGTCTCTTTTTTAGTTTGAACAAAAATTTCAGGATTTTCAGGACTCAATTTATAAAATTGAAAACAGTTTACACTTTACCAAGTTATTAAATTCACACTTGATAAAATGTGGAATTTTAGAATTTATAAAGTTAACAAAATTGTTCCAGTTATAAAGTTACATGAAAATTTAAAACTTATTGAAAATGTGGAAAAGCTTTTATACAATTTTTTTTAATTAATCAAATGAAAATATTAGTTCTCTGTGAGGAAGCAAAGAGAATAAAAATCTTGAATTTTAAATTATGTAAAAAGCCGTGTTTAACATAATCGTCTAAAATGTACTAGATACTATTATTATTAATAATTTATTTTAATTTGTTTTTTTTTTAGAAAAGATTAAGAACTTTTTTCCCGGATATGAGCTGCAAAATTAAATTAATTTCATTCGCTTTGCTGCTTTTTATTTAAAACTTTCCTCTTTCTAAAAGAGATCTTATATATGATATAACAATATTTTTTGTTTTAACTCTGTTTTAACATTGTGTTTAAAAAATTAATGATCGCTTTTTTTATAAAGTGCTTTTTATTTACAATTGAGGCTCCGCATGCAATAACTGCCTCTGAGCTCACGAGAGTTTATGAATAGGATTTATTAGTATTATGAATAGCAGTAGAAGTAGTAGTATAGTAGAAGTGTAGTAGTAGTAATATTTTTATTACACTGCAAAAACTGATGTCTTGAAATAAGACATCAAGTGTCTTACCATATAAGACATTCAGCGTTTTATGACAGCAAAATAAGACATTTTTGGCGTCTTAAAACGCTAAATGTCTTACGGTAAGACATTTAATGTCTTATTTCAAGACATCAGTTTTTGCAGTGTA
>WNHD01012077.1:0-13693 GCA_011057455.1 Ganaspis sp. Gsp50 | reverse complement strand
CTGAAGGGAGGGGGACCCGTTACCTATTGTGCTAATTCCCTTGATCCGTGAGCAAGCACCCCCAATCTTGCTCACGGATCCAGGTTCTAGTGTATTTGTATCATACTTTGCCATACCTGTGCCATACTTAGCCTTAGGGTTCAGGGTTGGATTTCTGAAACTTGGGTTATTCTATGGAACAATTTTTAAGTCTTGGAATTGTATGGCCCCTGTACTTCTTAGAAGTTCCTTCAGTTTATTACTGGGTTCAAAAGTACCCCTTAATTTTTTTACTCCTCATGATTTACTGTAATTTACAATATACCTTCAATCTGAGCTGCTTCAAAAGATAGGTTATAAAAAGTTATAATAAGAAATCTAATTTTAAATTTCAAAAATCTTTAAAAAGTAACAATTTTTCTATAGTACTATGAGACTTTTTGTATTAATAAGTAATATTATCCATTCAAAGTTTGATATGCTAGTCTTCGAATGTTGGGAAAACGAAGAAAAGCTCATAATTATTAGTAACTTTGTATCGAAACTTAAAACAAAAACACTGGAAATTGATATATGTAATTCAAACACCGTAGAGAGTTTGTGAAAAAGGAAGCGTATCAATTTTTCGTATGCTGCATTTCATGCGTCTTCTAGGTTCACGAGTCCCAACGACAACCAACGAAGCCATCCGAGCGATTCCCGAGTAAAAGTGGCGTATCAAGCGAGTGCGGGTACCCAGTAGGTACGTACGTTAGTGCCATGAATAGCTGGAAGTTCTAGATTTTCATGAACCATAGAGATATAAGAATATAGTGCGCGAGTCAACACTTTCTCCATGCGAGGCTGCGAGAGACAGGTAGAGTTCTGCTGAACTATTCTCTCTCTTTGTCTATTTCTGCGCTTGCGCGGTAATAAAGCGGGTGATTCTCGGCCGAGCTTGATGTTTGCGGTACGAGACGTAGCCGAGTACTGTAAACAAGCGAGGACGAGAACCGCTTACCTCCGAGGTGCATACGACTTTTTATGTAACAGAAGTATGTTTTGCTCATTAACTCGGCGTGTTTTCGAGAGGCAAAGGTTGCCTTTACTTCGGGCAGCAGCTTTGTCGGCATAGGCAGTCAAAGTATGCTTTGGAGTCGTGAATGTGAAAAATATTAAGAAATGAAATCTTTTTCTAAAATTTCTGGTGATATAAATGCTACATATAGTTCAAATGACTCGCTTTTTAATATAGACATGTTTTACAAAAGGAACTACCGTCACCCGGGTTTTTTCGAAGTTATAAAATTCCTAAGTTTCGGGTGTATTAGCCCCGTGGTTGAGGCTATTGTTTCCAGCAAAATTTGTCTATTTCTAAAATTATTTTAAAAAAATTTTCGTTTTAAAAATCGTTTTAGCTGCAAAATAATTCTTTTCTGTAGGAAATACAGAGTAAAATTAAAAAAAAGGTTAAAAAAGATTATTTTGGTTGGAATTATTGAACATTTTTCAAAGTTAAATACAGAAATTTTATTAAAATTCAAATTAATTAAAAAAATAACATTATTTTAAAATTATAAATTGATTAAAATGTATCCGGCCCTTCTCGCGCGATGAGAATTAACAATTTTAATAACATATTTAAAAATATTTATTTACAATTTAACATGATTTTGAAATTACACATTGATTAACAAATAACCATCATTTAATGACAGCTACATTTTTGAGGTTATGCCGCACTTCTGCTAAACTAGTAATACACTTATTTTTAGTTTCTTATCATAAACGCCTGTCAAAATTGTTTTAAAATGATGAACTACACATACTAGGAAACAAATTTTTGTAAAATAATTGATTTTAACCTGTATGTTGCCGGCGTTTGGCAAATCCAGCAAGTAAGCCTAAATATAGGTTTTCCGGTAGCCTAGTGGTTAAGTAATTTTTCTTCCTCATAGAAAAGCATTGGTAAGTAATGAGAACAATAGCCCCTGGAAATCGAGTTCGTTAGTTTTTTACATTTTATTTTTAAAATACTCAGTAAAAAAGTTAGGTCACCGATTATACTTCATCACAAATGAATTGACTACACGTACTTGTAACATTTTTGAAGCCCCTACAACAGTTAAGGAGATTCAAGATGATTTTGACGGATTTGATAAACTGAAGACGAGAATTTTCCAACTTTATGCATTTTTTTCTGTTTTCTGACAAAGAATTTTATCAAAACTTCTATTCCCATCTATTCGCAAGATATGAATCTGTATTTATACCAAGCGATAACTTTAAACACTTCAATATAAAAAGTGTATTAATTAAGAAGTAGCTTTGGGAACAATAGCCCTTGGGTGGGTATAATAGCTCCGGTCGACAGTAATAAAAAAAACTATATTCCTTGCATTAAGACACATCGATTGGCCTATATAGTGTATATATTTCACCAAGAATTAAAGGAGTAAATGACAATATTTTCTAATTTTTTAAGTTTAGGGCTGGCTTTACTAACTCGGGTTAAATTGATGATTAACTAATTATGGTTATTTATTAATCAATGTTTTAATCATGGTTCTGTTCGCAATAATACTGTTCTTCTCTTCATCCATTAATTCAAATTGGTTGTTTTTAAACAGCTGATTAGGTTTTATGAGCGCGCTCAAGAAAACTTGAGCACGCTTAACTTCCTTGTAGGTAATACAGTATTCTTCTTAATTTTTAACATATGACAGATTTTGAGGGTTGAGTAAATTGATAAAAAATAAATAATTAAACTAAACTAATAAACAATAATTTTCAAAAACTTTATTTAAAAGTGCATTATTTATTATTTATAATTATGAAATATTTAATTTTTGAATTTAAATTAATATTTGAGATTACGTCCCTCACACCACCCTCAACCTTAACTGAAGCTTACACTGAAAGTTTTATAACATTACATTCCATGGCTCAGGGAAGCTTAGTGTAAGATAGAAAATGTCCTCTTATCGGTAATGTTGACTGTGAAACTTACCTGAACATTACAAGGCAATATTACATCAGTAAGGTTCCAGCAACATTATGGAAATTTGTAATAAAATTAAAAAAAAAATCTGGTACTTGATCGTTATTTTAAGGTGTGTTAGTGAGTCATAGGGTTGTTGAAAATTAAAAACTACTGCACTGTCCTACAGTCCATAGAAACCGAGATAGACGAGTGCGCGACACGTATAAAGTTGAAAGTTTCACTGTCAACATTACCGATAAGAGGAAATTTGCCACCTTACACTAAGCTTCCAGGAGCCTTACAAGGGTTTCAAATCTTTCAGTGTATGCTTTATGTAAGGTTGAGTTAACATCTGGTGCTGTGCTGGATGGTTCCAAGTGTACATTTATACACATGATAAATTCTAATTCACAATTGAAATTTAAGATAAAATTATTATTATTATTACTTACAAATAAATATATATTATTTTATATATTTAACTGATAATTTCTGTTTGCATTTCTTCTTGAATTAGAATATATAATAATTTTTTGTCCAGAAGTACAACAAAACGTGTTCTGTATTATATTTTACTTGTTTACTTCTCTATTAATAGAAAAATGTTCAGTGGTGCATTAATATTTAAACTTCTAAAATACAAATTTGAACTAAAAACGTTTTTTAATTGTTAAAACGTTAATCAATTTGAATTATTCATACAGACATTTCAAAGAAAAAAATAATTTTATAATATTTATATTATTTATGATAGTAATTAATAATACAAACAGGAAAATTTAAGGTTTCAGCGGAAGTAAAACTTTACCTAAAAATATATAAGCAATTTTACTCTATAAATGCTGTCGCGCAGTGTCAAGCTTCTGGGATAAAAGTTTTCACCAAAAATCCGTCCGAACTATTTCTAGGAAGGAAAGTCGATTAACTGCAGTGACACTCGCGAACAAATTAATTATTTACAAAAATGAAATGCGTAGAAGAACTCACACATGACACACACACAACTAAACGTATTTGATAGATGACGACATAATTTGCGCCACCAATGGCCACAATGAGAACGACAAATGGCTTTGAAATAATAAAAGCGCAGAAATTCAAACATCCATCTTCACAAATTGCTAAATACATAAATAATAATAATTTTATAATAGGCAAATAATAAAATTAAGGTATAGGTAGATACATAAAAAATAATAAACATTCTACAAATAAATAAACAGTAAATAACATTTACATAAATGTAAAGATACATAAAAAAGGACAAAAATTTATTAAACTCGTATAAGACAGGACTCGAAAACATTTATCCAAATACTTACGACAGAATACTCTGCTTAATAATTCTCGTTCGAGCTCCGCCAAACGGCAATGAATTAATAATAAGGTAAATTTTCAAAATAAATCTAAATTCAAAACAAACGCAAGATATTCGCCAAATACACGAATTCTATGTGCACTATTAAATTTCATTATTTTTAAAATCATCTGACAAATCTAACAAAAGGAGGACGCCAGTTCGATGTGTTTCTAAGACGCGATAATTTCAATAACCGATCAACAAAAGGGAGTATGCAAAACTAAGCTTAAACAAAATTCTTAAATTCACAACAAAAACTCCAAGAGTGCGAAATCTCGACTTTCCCAAAATTCTGGTTATTCTGTGCCGAATCACTGAAATAACCAATAAACTAAATCAACCAAAACTCAAAAAAATATAAAAGAAGGAATTCGGCAACGAACAACCGAGTCTAAAAATTCACGGTGTTAATCAGTCACATAAAATCGCGAAATAACTAAAGTCAACAATTCCGAGAGTGGTTCAAAGATCAATTAAAAATCTTAGCAAAACAGCTTTATAAATAATTCGAATATAATCGAATTTATCATAATACTTAAATCACTCGGGGCACACACCATTATATGCGTGATTCTCCGACTAAATACTTTAAATTTTCCCGTAACCTAGGTAAATCTTAAAAATTATTGAAATACTCAGCTTTCAGCAAAGTAAGGGAGAGAGGGATGGGTTATACCTCTGATCAAACAGAATCAAATAAATTATAAAATAATAGTTGGATTATTTTATAAATCATCGATAAATCTCCAAAATAACAATAAAATCAGGACCGACTGAGTAGCTTAGTTGAAAAATGCCTAGGGCTTTGCAGTAGCGGATCGAGGGTTCGCGCCCGTTAGTCGTTGGTTTTTTCCGTCACGTGAGGTACTTAGAGCGGGAGATTTGACGTTGAGAACTTGTTTGTGTGTTATTTCGAGACTTCGGAATCATACATCCAAGACTCAACTTTTGATAAATCGGCTTTACTCAGTTAATGTTTTCCGTAGTTTCCCTTAACTCTGGTTAGAAAGGGACAGGTGAATACGAGTAATTCTAATTAAAGTCGGCTACGGACGCAAGTTAGAGGGAATAAATGGGGAATTATGAAGAAAAATTGGAAGGTATTAGATGTGTAAAAACCCGAAAAAGGTATACATGGAGGAACCAAAAATAGAAATAAATAAAAGAACAATAAAATCAGTTCTATCGTGGCTCATACAACATATCAAATTACAACAAAAAGGGTGGTATCTAATTCACGAAAATACATAATGACTCATGGTTCTACAAAAAGAATTACATTATATAATTTAAAATTTCTTAAAATTGACTGAAATTTAATTAACCATAATTAAATTGTGAATCGCAGTGCATTAAAATTAATTCAAACAGAATAGAAAGCATATTAAATGTCGAGAACAAAATTTATGAATTCAAAAGTCTAAATTGCAATTACAAAAGAAAATAGCTATTAATAACCGGAAATACAAATTTACTCTACAAATTTCGATGATAAATTTCAAAGATCTCCATAATAATTCTAAAATTCAAATTTCTATATTAAATTCTAATAATTTCGGCAAAATTAAATGGCCAAAAATTCAAACAATAATTTCAAACACAATTCAAAGAGTTATGATTTTCTATAAACAATATCAAAAAAATATTAAATCAAAAGTAAATGAAACTTTCATTCAAACAATGTGAACATTCCGTTGAAATATTACAAAACTTTATTTTAACCAGCAAACATTATTCAATTGAAATATTATTAATCTTGACATGAAATAGTGTTAAATACCTGGTTAAACAATAGAAACATAATTTCAAATTTATATTAAACAATGTTGGATATATTTTCAGAAAATTATTAAGTTTATATTAAAAAAAAATAGATATTTCGAACATCAACAATTCAAAAAAAGTAATTCTCCATTTCGAAATTTTAAACGCCATAAGAAATCATTTTTAAGGGTGATCAGGTATTCAAAAATCTCGAGAGTAAATTTTAAAGCTTAAACGATGACACACAAGTTGTAAACTTCAGCAAATTAATCATTAATTCAAGCAATTATAGAATTTCACCATATACTTCAAAACTACAAATTTAAACTATATGCACAATATCTAAATTCTCGAAATAA
Source organism: Ganaspis sp. Gsp50 (assembly GCA_011057455.1). Taxonomy (NCBI): domain Eukaryota; kingdom Metazoa; phylum Arthropoda; class Insecta; order Hymenoptera; family Figitidae; genus Ganaspis; species Ganaspis sp. Gsp50. Next base: position 7,269 of record WNHD01012077.1, on the reverse strand, counting down.
TTGTAAATCTTCAATTACAAAACCTTCATGGAATTACAAATTAAATCAAACAAAATTCAATAAAATTTAATGAAAATACATTAATGGTTGCTCACTGAACGGATTTTAGGCCACAATTCTCTTAAATATTTTTAACCACACACTTTTGTTATTAATGAATCGTCGAAGAATATTCTACTTTAAAATAATAAATTGTAATTTTGCATTAAAATAATGTCGGAAATATGTGAACATCAAAAGTTAATTCTTCAATATTATTTATTAACGGAAGGATTTAACGAAAAGAAATGTTGGAGAATCGAGGGTATCGGTAGAAAAAAATGTTCGAAATTTTAATTCATCAATCTTTGAAAATTATTCGTTAAACACAATTTTCGACATGGCGTGGCGTTCTTTTTTCACAAGGTGTAATTATACACTCGTTATTGACAAGAAATTGCCAAGAAAAACGAATTAAATAATAATTACAAAAAACTCATAAAAGTAAAACCAGCTTCAAATTCTTCTTGATTTCGAGTTTTCATATTATCCTCAATTATAAAAGAAAATGGTAATAATGGTCAAAAACCATGTTTTTTATACAAAAATAATTTCTAAAATCTAAAGTTTTCACTTATTTGAGAAATCCTCTCATCTTTTATGAGATATTTAAACCAAAATTATCCCCTATAAAATTTATCAAAATATCTTAAAACATTCTCAAGTTGTCGTGACCTGAAAAAAGCGAAATGTTACTTTTGGAGCTAAATTGGCAATAATTTTATCATTTTTCCATAAAATAAAAAAATATATAGGTCATTTTATTTCCTTTTTTACAAGGAATAACATAGTGCTGACCATTATCCGTTAATTATGAAAGAAAATGGTAATAATGGGCAAAAACCATGTTTTTATATAAAAATAATGTCTAAAATCTAAAGTTTTTACTTATTTGGGAAATCCTCTCATCTATTTTGAGATATTTAAACTAAAATTATCTCCTATAAATTTTATCAAAATATCTTAAACCATTCTCAAGTTATCGTGTACACAAAAAAAGGGACATCCACATCCACACCCCCCACACACAAACACACACACACACACATACATCCGGACATTTGATCAGGCACTCATATGATACATTTATATGTAAAGGAAATTTGATTGAGAGCATTTTTTAAAAAAGTTAAAAATGCAGGAAAACAGAGCTTCCTCTTGAGGAAGCAAAATACAAGAAAATAGGCTAAATACAAAAAAACGAATACAAAAGTGTCGTCCCTTTTTCGCTCATGCGACTTAGGCTGGCAAAGATGGTGGTAAACCCCAAAACTCAGGCGTTCCTAGCATGGGCGTCCTAGGGTTCTCCTTCCATAGTGGAGTTGTCTGGAAAAAATGAAAAAAAATCAAATCCTATTATATATATCTATATAGGTCACTTTCCCTGAATATGTAAACTTCATAATGTGATATTGAAAATCGTAATAAGTTTGTAATATTAAAAAAGCTCCTTTTTGATATTCTTGGGCATGAAAAAACATATTCTTGGTGTAATAACACAGAAATTGTCATACAAGTAGAATGTTATTGATTTTATATGATAAATAAATATATATTAATAATTGAGCCAGAGGGTCTTACATGCGAGGTGAGCGTACAATTTAATGATTTTTTCTTCTAATTTAGCAAAATGAGATTAAATGCACTGACAATGAGGGTTTCCAAGTACTCATTAAATTATAGGTATAATTTGGATAATTGATTGCTTTGCAAGTTTGCTTGAGAGTGATGATAAATATGACAGAGGACTTGCAAATAGAAAACGTACGTATCTTAATTTTAGATAATACTTTTATATGAACACTGTAAATGTTATTTTGAAGGATAATATCATTTATCAATCAATTATGAATATTATTTTTGACAAACGTCACTGACAATTTGAATATAGGAACATTATTTACGCACATAATAATTCGATATTAATATTAGTTTGATCCAAAAATGTCATTTATTTGGAACTCATTTGCGCTACGCAAATATGAGGACAAAGTTCGGAAGGCTCTAACTAGCTATAGAAGAGATTTATTAAAACATATTTAAGAAAGTAATTCAAATGGTAATAATTAAATATGGTACATCAGTATCTGACCATAAGTACAACCAGGGGAGCTTCCATTTGAAGTTTTCAAACCATATGTATAGACTAATTAAAGATTGTTATCAAGATTTTTGTTGTGAATTTTATGCACAAAGATGAATTGAGTTAAGAAAAAAAGGACTTAAATGTTGAATTTATTTTTAGAAATTAATATAAATTAGAGACATGAAATTACACTTTCGTGGAAAATGACCCATATATTAGATATATGAATACCAATTATAACTATACATACTTCTTGCGGAGAAGACCCCATGTGCGCGAGGACAACAGCGACCTCTACAACCAAGTTGAGCTCCTGGTGGTCTACATGAATCTGCAGCATTGGAGAAAATGACGGCGACTATGGACTACTTCCATTTTTCTAGATGAAATAATCAATGAGTAACCTATGTAATGATATAAGTACGTCTCCCACCATTAGCATAGGTACTAGTACCCGTGTAGAAATTTTTTGTGGCACTACTATCTTCATTAAGTTACTGGCAAGTTTTTGTCATGGGTGTTTTATTTCGTTGAACTATACAGTTACTGTAAAGTTACTGAAGAATACATCTCGTAAAAATGTCTAGTTAAACTTGATTTCCACTGTACATAACCTTTATCCAGTTTTCATAATGGCACTGTCTATAAGGCTTTGTAACTTTTAATTATCGTGATGATTCCACAGTAACTTTAAAGGTACGCTGATCAGTTAACTCCTTAAGAAAATTTCAAGTCGAACTTTATTTGTCCTGGACAGAAGTTCTTTTCAATTTTTGTAAAGGCACTATCAAACTCTTTTTAAATCAAAATAAAATTTAAATCAAAACAACCCAATAAAAAAGTTCACTTAAAATGTTGTTCACTTGCTTTCTCATACACAAAATAAACGTAAAAATAAGTGCGAATATTATATCAAAAAGGTAAAATTTAAAGCAGGCAATAAATAATTTAGTAAAACGAAATGATTACAAGATAAATTGAGGTTATCACGACATTTGTGACAGCATGGTGGCGACAGTACTGACATCTGTCTGCAAAGTATCAAAGCTTGTACACAAATTTGTTGTAGCGCTACTATAGCTTACTTTCGCTTAAGTGGCCAATTACTGGAAAGTTATTGAATTAATTTCAACTTGACATTACGTCATTACGAATGTGATCTTTAATACTACAGTGAACAACTATCGGTTCGTACAGCCGCGATGCGTAAGGCGTCTGTTTTCGTTTCAACGACCCGAGTTAGATTCCCGCTCCCTAGTGATTCTCTGTTAGAATTATCTTTAAAATCTGCTATGGTTTTTAAGGTACATGTGGTGTGTTTAAAACTGTTTAATGATTTAGTAAAGTTAAATATAAAAAAATGTGGATAGAAAATAATTTTTCATATTTTTTTTGATAAATTATAAATTTGATTGTTTAGAAAATAAGAACAGTATGTACAAGAAAATATTAAACACAATTTTAATCCAATTTTTTTTAAAACAATTGTTTAAATTAAATAATTACATGTAATTACTTTATAGAACATCTAATTAAAAATTTCAAGATTTTCTATAATTTTTAGGATATTTAATGGAATTCATGGGTATGGACAGTTTTTGTACAGAAATGTTGTAAAGAAACTTTAAAGTTTGGACTGGACAAAAACTTGAAAAAAGCGTGACATTTTTATACAGTTACAAGCCAGTTTAACTGTAAAATGCCTTGAAAATGTTCAGCGCAACTATCAAGTTACTTGAAATTGCCATGACAAATTTCTACACGGGTATCGGTCAGTAGCTAGTAAACGTTAGCGCATTTTCAGCGCGTCGCTCCCTATCCTCTCACTATTCATGCATAGAGTGGGAATCGCATGATATACTCGACGCACACCTCGAAAATGAACAATCTGCGAGGAACCAAGACTCAAGGCGCTTCTGGGTCTTGGGCGTACGTGTCCAGGCTAGGCATTGACCTTTTCAGGAGCTTCTGTAAGATAATGCTGATTAGTAGTTGGGACGTGTGTGAGGGTCCCACAGTGAGAAAAAAGTGACAAGGTTTGTTAAAAAATCTGACTACTACTCAGTTTTCAAGCGATTTGCAGTTTCTTTTTTTAGAAATACACAGGAAGATCAATCTTATAATACCTCACTGCCTAAAAGTCTCAAATTGTAATAATAACCTCGAAAAGTTATAATAACATTAAAAATTTGATTAACTCTTTCAAGCCCAATACGAACTGAGAAATTTAATTTTAGTTAGAAAAATTACTGGATTTTCTTAAAACTTGTTATTCGGGGTTTTTCTAAGATTACTGATTACGAATTTGAAGTCAAATTTTCAAAATTCAAAATGGCGAATCCAATATAGCGGACAAATTTTTGAAAAGTGATGGATTCTTTTGAAACTTTATACTCAGGGGGGTCGTAAATTACGATTCTAAAGTCAAAATGTAAAAATTCCAAATGTCGGATGAAATATGGTGAACGAGTTTTTAAAACGTGATTAAATTTTTTTAATGCTTGATACTCAGGGGTATTTGGGGTCGCAGATAACGAATTAAGTCAGATTTTCAAAATTTAAAATGGCGGATTTAATACGACGGACAAATGTTTGAAAAAAATCATGCAAAGTAATGAATAATATATTCTTCTTACTATAAAATTATTATGATAACATTTTAGGACTACTATACTAGCAAATAAATACAAGTTCCTATCTCTCTTTCCAGTACCAAATTGTAGATTAAACGAAAAGTAGTTTACAGTTATTCTTCTTAATATAAACAAAAATGACCAACATTTTTAAGAACAAAAAGCGATTTATTAAGAGATGAAAGATCATGAAAGAGTTATCAGGAGTACAAAAAAAATTAATTCCTCAAATACAGAAAGTTTTTTTTTATAATTTTGTTCTTTAAGAGCTGTATGTTATTGAAAAATGAGGTAGAGCTTTTTAAAACTTTACTCCACAAAAGTGGTATGGTGTGATAAGGAAAATACTTAAAATTATAATAGTCAATTTAATAAGAACCTTCATAATTAAATTAAATTTGCTGCTGCAGTGTGTTTTCTATCTCTATAATTCCAATACAATTGGTATTTACAGTAATAAATTGAGTTTCCTTCCTTGGTTCAGTTTTTTCGAGCTATTATTATATTTAGCCTTTAAATGCACTGTGATCGGTGGAAACATTTATAATGCGAAAACTAAGCAATTGGAAAATACTTGCTGTAACGTTTGCAAAATTCTTCAAAAATGATAAAATGAGAAGTGAAACACCAAACGTTGTAACTGTTGTTTCGTTTCTTGCGTAAGCTGTTACTGTTGTACAAACTACTTGCCTAAATTAAAATTTTATGAAAATAAAATATTTGACAATTCAGCTTGTGGAACAGTAGTACTAAATAGTACTAAATACTAAAAGGTTTAGACATTTTCCTATGAATACTACTAAGCTGTGTTTAAAATTACATCCCTTGTATAATTAGGCACTTAATATTAAAAAAACATTAATTCCAGATAGGCAGCGAAATCAGTATCCACTACCAATTCGTTCAATTTAAGTAAACTTCTTTTCAAGTTTGTTCAAAGAATTTACTCGTTTGCAATATTACATCCGCTATCTTGAAATTTTAAAATCTAACATCAGATTCGTAATCAGCGATCTTAAAGACCCCTGTGTATCGAGTTTTAAGAAAATGCAATCACTTTTCAAACCTTTATCTTCCATATTGGATCCGTCATTTTGAATTTTGAAAATTTGACTTTTAATTCGTAATCTGCAACCTCAAATACCCCTGAGTATCAAGTTTCAAGAAAATCAAATCACTTTTCAAAAATTCGTTTTCCATATTACATCCGCCATCTGGAATTTTTAAATTTTGACTTTAGAACCGTAATTTACGACCCCAAATACCCCTGAGTACCAAGTTTCAAAAAAATCCATCACTTTTCAAAAATTTGTCTGCCATATTGGATCCGCCATTTTGAATTCTTGAACTCTGACTTTAGATTCACAATCAGGGACCTCAAAAACCCCCGTGGAAGAAGTTTCAAGAAAATTTAATTTCTCAGTTCGTATGGGTTTTGAAAGAGTTAATCAAATTTTCAAAGTTAGTACATCTTTTTGAGGTTATTATTGCAATTTGTGACTTTTAGGCAGTGAGGTGTTATAGTATCGATCTTCCTGTGTATTTCAAAAAAAAGAAACTTCAAGTCGCTTAAAAATTGAGTAGTAGGCAGATTTTTGAACAAAGCTTGTCCCTTTTTGCTTCCTCATAGGGAAGCATTGTCATGGAGACGAATTTCGATTTTCCAAAAATAGTCTATATCAACATATTTTCATCTAAAAAGTATATTATATTAAATTTTAAGCAAATGTCCAGATGTATATGTGTGCGTGTGTATGTGTGTCACGCTTTTTACTAGAAAAAATATCTCGGGAACGCTTCAACCTATATTCATGAAATTTGGTAGACATTTGACACTCATAAAAATCTAGAAACGGGCACAGGGATTTTTAAAAATACTCAAAAATTTTTGGGAACCTTTTTTCTTTAAAAAATACGGTTTTTTTTCTTAAAATTTCTTCTCTAATAAAAATTTAAAGTTACGACTGAAAAATTTAGATTCCTTGCATCGAGGCGAATCGATTGACAATATTTTATATATATTTATTTATTTTATTTATATTTTTATATTTTATCAAGAATTGATGGAGTAAATGACAATTTTCTATCATTTTTGACACTTAAAATTAAATTTTCTCATATAACTTTTATAATTATTATTATTATTTAAAGACAGTTTCTTTAAGTAAATTTTTCTACATTAAAAAATGAATCGATTGATGTATATAAAGTATATATTTTACCTAGAATTGAAGAAGTAAATAATAATTTTTCATGATTTTTGTCAATAAAAATTCCATTTTTTAGTATAACTTTTAAGACAATCATTTGTAAATGACAGTTCCTTTGGGAAATATATTCTACATTACAAAATAGATCGATTGACCTACATAAAGTATATATTTCACTAAGAATTGAAGGAGTAAATGACACTTTTTCACTATTATTGACAATTAAAATTCTATTTTTTAATATAACTTTTAAAATTATCATTTTTTAATGACTGTTCCTTGAGGAATATTTTTCGATATT
>WNHD01012065.1:0-19009 GCA_011057455.1 Ganaspis sp. Gsp50 | reverse complement strand
TATGAGTAACTTCATTAATTTTTTAGTAACTTCTTCAAATTTTTTGAAACTTCTTTAATTTTTTAGTAACTTCTTTAATTTTTTAGTAACTTCTTTAAGTTTTTAGTAACTTCTTTAAGTTTTTAGTAAATTCTTTAATTTTTTTGTAACTTCTTTAACTTTTTAGTAACTTCATTAATTATTTAATAACTTTATTAATTACTCAATATTTACATTAGTTAATGAATATTTACAATCATTGCTTGATACTCGTGTATTACACAGCCAAAGATGGTGTCTTAAAATTAAAAGTCGGAAAAAAGTGTCTTATTTGAGAACAAATGTATTAAATTAAGACTTTTTTTGTGTCTTACGTTATATTCGCCAAGTATGTTTTAATTTAAGAAGTGTTTGCTTAATATAAGACACCATTTTTTGCAGTGAATAGCTTGATTATTTACACTCCAAAAAGTGGTGTCTTAAAAGTGGAACAAAGGTCTCTTCATTGGCCAAAAATTTCTTAAATTACGTTGCAAAGAATGATGTCTTACAAGTGTCTTCAACTAAGACATCAAGTATCTTACCTCAAGACATTTAGCATTTTAAGTGCAGTTTACTTAAAAGTATCAAATTGATATCAAAAATATCAATTTAATACTTTGTGTGATCAAATTGATATCAAAAATATCAATTTAATACTTTGTGTGATCAAATTGATGTCAAAAATATCAATTTAATACTTTGTGTGATCAATTTGATACTTTTTGGTATAAAGTTGATACTTTCAAGAAAATTGTGAGACAGCAAAATAAGATATTTTTGCCGTCTTAAAACGCTAAATATTTTAGTTTAAGACACTTGTAAGACATCAGTTTCTGTAGTGTAAGACATTTTTCTTATCTCAGTCTCCAAATGTGTCTTAATTTAAAACTTTTTTTTAATACAAGCCATTGCGTATAATACAATTAGTTCGTTGAATTCAATCATTTAATATAATTAAATGTTTTTATATAATCAAATGTTTTAATATAATTATATGTTTTAATATAATTAAATGTTTTAATATAATTAAATGAACATTAGATGAATATACAATATAATTAAATGAATATTAGATGAATATACAATATAATTAAACATTAAAATAATTAAATGAATATTAAATGAATATACAACATAGTTAAATATTAATGTAATTAAATGAATCTCACAATTTTCTGCAATTTGAATCCAAGGATGTTACAAATTTGCTCCCCGTGTATCGAAAAGCAATATTGGCAAAAAATACACTCGGTGGCAGATCCCACGTTTTTTCAGATGTTTTTATAATGGAAGGGTTTTGAGCTTGAGTCGAAACGACGAGAGCGTTAAGAGAAAAGAGTTATTAAATCATGTACAAAATGAGTTGAAGGTCAGTCTTTGAAGAGCAACTTACAGATGCTCGAAATGTTTATACGCCGACTGATTTATAGCACCTAATTCCTTTCCTTTTTCTTCCTTTTCGTCTTTATTTCTCGCTACTCGCTGCTCTTTTTAAGGCCTGACATCACTTTGCTAAAGACCCGTGGTGTTTGGAGTGCCACGTGCTTCTCTAGAAAGGGACAGAAAATTTAAGTCAGTCTTTATGAATATTCATCAGCTGTATATATCTTCTGACGAGCGCTCGCAGCCAATGCAAGTCTAATGTGAGATATGTCAATCAAACCTTGTTTCTCTATTAAAATCGGTGTCTTAAACACCGACATTTTGCAATCTATTTTAATAAAAAGAGTTTATTTTTTTCATCGTCTTTTTCTTCTGCATTTTCTTCTTCTTAATTTTCTTCCTCTTCTTGTTTATTCATTCCATCATTTTATTTTCATCCATTTCTTTTCCAATATAAGGCAATTTTTAGAATAATTAGACAATTATTCAAATAATTAGACAATCCTTCAAATATTTAGACAATTATTCAAATAATTAGACAATTATTCAAATTATTAGACAATAATTCACATTATTGGACAATAATTTGAATTCGTAGACAATTATTTCATTTCTTAGACATTATTCGAATGATTAGACAATTCCTTGAATTGTGTATCAATTATTTCAATTATCAGACCATTATTACAATTGTCAGACAATTATTTCAATTGTCATACAATTATTTCAGTTATCAGGCAATTACTTGAATTATCACACAATTATTTGAAACTTCACACAATTAATATAATTATGAAACAATTCTTTGAATTATTAAACAATTCTCTGAATTATGAGACAGTTATTCGTATGTTTAGACAATTCTTTGAATTATTAGACAATTATTCTAATTATAAGGCAATATTTAGAGTAGTTAGACAATTATTCGAATTATTAGACAATAATTTGAATTCTTAGATGATTATTTGAATTCTTAGATAATTATTTGATTTCATAGATAATTATTTGAATTATGAGACAATATTTGAATTATCAGACAATAACTTCAATGATCAGACAATTATTTTAATTCTTATTTTTAATTCTTAATCATTTCAATTATCAGTAATTTATTTCTATTATCTAACAATAATTCTTTATTTGATGATAAACGGTCCATAACAAAAAAGGAAAAGACCCTTTATAATACAAAAAAACTGGATAACAAAGTAGGATAAAAAATGATTAAATTATTAGACAATTATTTGAAAGTTCAAACAATTATTTGACTTATCAGACAATTATTTTAAAGTTCAAACAATTATTTGACTTATCAGACAATTTTTTGAAAGTTCAAACAATTATTTGACTTATCAGACAATTTTTTGAATTATTAAACAATTCTTTGAATTATAAGACAATCTTCGAATGATTAGACAATTCTTTGAATTGTGTGACAATTATTTCAATTATCAGACAATTCATTTAATTCTTAGATAATTATTAAAATTCTTAGACAATTTTTAGAATAATTAGAGACTTATAAGAACTTCCAGATTATAATTTTAATTGTTAGATAATTATTGCAATTTTCAGACAATTCAATTTATCATACAATTATTTCAATTCTAAGGCAATTACTTGGATTATCACACAATTATTTGAAACTTCAAACAATTAGTATAATTATCAGACAATTATTTAAATTCTTAGACAATTATTCTAATTATCAGACAATTTTTCTAATTATCAGACAATATTTAGTACAATTAGACAGTTATTCGAATTATTAGACAATAATATGAATTTTTAGATAATTACTTGAATTCTTAGACAATTATTCTTATAAGACAATTTTCAGAGTAGTTAGACAATTATTCGAATTATTAGACAATAATGTCACTTCTTAGATAATTATTTGAATTCTTAGACAATTATTTGATTTACGAGACAATATTTGATTGATCAGACAATTACATCAATGATCAGACAATTACTTGAATGATCAGACAATTATTTTAATTCTCAGAGTATCATTTCAATTATCCGGAAATTATTCCTATCATCCAACAATTACTTAAATTATCAGACAATTAATTGTAACTTCAAACAATTAATGTAATTTTCCAATAATTATTTGACTTATCAGACAATTATTCGAATTATTAAACAATTCTTTGAATTATGAGACAATTATAATGATTAGACAATTTTTTGAATTATGAGACTATTATTTGTATAATTTGATAATGGTTGAAATTATTGTACAATTATTATAATTATAAGACCATTTTAGTTAAATTGGACAAGTATTTCAATTATTAGACAATAATTTGTATTCTTAGATAATTATTTCAATTCTTAGACAATTATTTGAACTATCAGACAATTTTTAGAATAATTAGACAATTATTTCAATTTTTAGACAATTATTTGAACTATCAAACAATTTTTAGAATAATTAGACAATTATTTCAATTTTTAGACAATTATTTGAACTATCAGACAATTTTTAGAATAATTAGACAATTATTTCAATTAACAGGCAATTTGATGAATTACCAGACAATTAATTGAAATATTAGACTTTTTTTGAATTATATAGCAATTCTTGAATTACTAGACTATTATTTAAATGATCTGACAATTATTTGAATAATTAGACTATTATTCTTAATTATTATTTTGCAATTTTTTTATTAAATTGTTTATTGTTTTCTTCTTTAACTTTTTCATCTTCCTTTTCTTTTATATTTTCTTCTTTATTTTCGTTTCAATTTTCCCCTTTATCCCTTTCTTCCTGCTCTTTCACTTCCTTTTCTTCTTTTTCGCCTTTAATTTCGTGACTTTTATATGTCCAATTTATATCAACTGAAACAATAGGATTAAGAGAATACTATTATTGAAAATAATAATTTTATTAAAATAATAATTGAAAATATTGAGAAAAATTTCAGACAACAAAAATTCATTGAAAAATCTACTTTTCAAAAAAGTAAAACTGTGGTTTTTCATTCTGTCCTTTAGTTTCATTTTTGTTCCTAAACTCGCTGATTTTTAAGTATAGTAAAAATGAAGAGAAACGACATGTTTGAAAAGATAGATAAATTTTATCACAATTCTTTGAAAAGGGAACACTTTATAAAAATGATGCAACGGACAAAGGAAACAAGCAATCGCTTCAAGAAAGAGGTGCGATAAACAAAGAAGTAAAGAAAAATATGTGACAAATATAAAAGATACAAAAATAAAACAAACGCTTAAAGGAACAATGTGACAAAGAAAGAAATGAAGAAAAATATGCGAGATAAATAATATGCGTGATAAATATGTAAAAAATGAAGAAATAAAAAAATTAATTAAATAAAAATAAGTAAAGTAAAAGATGTACAATACGAAGAAATTGGAAGCTGTATTAACAAAAAAGTGGAGCAAAAGATGTTAAATGGAAGATAGAAAAAGATGTAAAATTCGAAGATGGAAAGAGATGTAATATTCAAATACGAAGAAAGAAAAGAATGTAAAATCGAAGTAAGAAAGAGATGTAAAATTCGAAGAAAGAAGATGTAAAATACGAAGAAAGAATATGTAAAATACGAAGAAAGAATATGTAAAATACGAAGAAAGAAAAGGATGTAAAATCGAAGAAAGAAAATGTAAAATACGAAGAAAGAAAAGAATGTAAAATCGAAGTAAGAAAGAGATGTAAAATTCGAAGAAAGAAGATGTAAAATACGAAGAAATAACCACAAAATACGAAAAATACCAAGAAATAAAAAAACGTAAAAAATACGAGGAAGAAAGAAGTAAAATGCAAAGAAATAAAGATGCAAAATTCAAAGAAATAAAAAGATGCAATGACAAAGAACTAAGAAAGAAGATGTTACGAAAAAAAAGAAGCAAGTTGCTTGAAGAGAATGCAGCGATATTACAAGCGTTAGCTGTGACTGGGCTATAGAAAGTTTATGGGGGGCATAAAACAGTTTTGGTTTTAGTGTAAATAGAATGAAGAGGAAGGTAAAACGGGGAGCCGGGTGATGGCGAGCAAGCACGTACTTGTGCGGAATACATTACAAGTACCAACTCTGTGACAAGTACCAGGTCCACCTCAAAGTGGAGGCCCCTATCTATCCGTCGAATCTCGTGCACGCGTCTAACTTGTGACACCCAGATGGATGGTAAAAGACTCAACAAGACTGAAAGGGAGCCTTGCTCAAATGATATCGAAACAGGGGTTGAAAAGGGACATACTCCATGCTAAATAATGTTCAACCTTAATTAACTGGACATAATGACGTTAACCCTAATGCTACCATGTTATACCTGTCATCGTCAATTTAATCACAGGCCTTCTCATTCTCCCCTTTTATGTCTCTACTTGTGAATGTATTTATAGTTTCTTTTTATTTTCGCAATTAGGAGTTCAACTCGACTTTTCATAAACACATTAGTTTTATAGTGAATTGTAAGGAATTATTTTGAATTTTTTTTTTTAATTATTTGGGGAGTTTTAAAATAATTAGACAATTATGGCAATTATAAGACAACTTTTAGAATAATTAGACAATTACACGAATTTCCAGACAATAATCTGTATTTTTAGATAATCATTTGAATTCTTAGATAATTGTTCTAATTATCAGACAACTTTTTTAGAATATTTGCAAAATTATTCGAATTTTCAGACAACATTTTGAATTCTTAGATAATTATTAGAATTTTCAGACAGCAATTTGGATTCTTAGATAATTATTAGAATTTTCAGACAATTATATGAATTCTTAGACAATTAGTCTAATTATCTGACAACTTTTAGAATATTTAGACAATTATTTGAATTCTTAGACAATTGTTTGAATTCTTAGACAAATATTTGAATTCTTAGACAATTATTCGAATTCTTAGACAATTAGTCTAATTATCTGACAACTTTTAGAATATTTAGACAATTATTTGAATTCTTAGACAATTAGTCTAATTATTAGACAACTTTTAGAATATTTAGACGATTATTCGAATTTTCAGATAATAATTTAAATTATTATTTATGATACTCATTTATTTATTTGTATCACAAATATCCGCAACAAATAATTAATTACAAATAAATTACAAATAATGATTAGATAATTATTTAAATTTTTAAACAATTATTTGAATTCTTAGACAATTACTTGAATTATTAGACATATATAAGAATTTGTAAACAATAGTTTAAATTCTTAGATAATTATTTGAATTCTAAGACAATTATTTGAATTTTTCGACAATTGTTCTAATTATCAGACAACTCTTGGAATATTTAGACGATCATTCGAGTTTTCAGATAATTATTTTAATTATTAGATAATTATTTAAATTTTTAGACAAGTATTTAAATTCTGGATCTATTATTCTAATTACCAGGTAATTCTTAGAATAATTAGACAATTAATTTAATTATTAATTATTCTAATTATCAGACATCTTTTAGATTATTTAGATGATTATTCGAGTTTTGAGAAAGTAAATTTGATTATTAGATAATTATTTGAATTTTTAGACAATTATTGTATTCTTTAAGACAATTTTTTGAATTCTAGGACAATTATCCTAATTATGGGATAATTCTTGGAATAATTAGACAATTAATTCAATTATCAGACATTTTTATGAATTATCAGACAGTTAATTGAAATATTGGTCTATTATTTGAATTATCTAGCAATTACTTAAATTATGAGACAATTATTTCCATTATCAGGCAATTAATTGAATTACCTGATATTTACTTGAATTATCAGACAAAATTTTGAATTCTTAGATAATTATTTGAATTCCAAGACAATTATTTGGATTCTTACATAATTATTCTTATTATCTTACGACTTTTAATATATTTAGACAATTATTCGAATTTTCAGATAATACTAATTTGAATTATTACATAATTATTTGATTTTTTAGACTATTCTTTGAATTTTTGGACAATTATTTGAATTTTTGGACAGTTATTTGAATTCTAAGACAATTATTCTAGCTATCAGACAATTATTAGAAGAATTAGATAAATATTTCAACCATCAGTCAATTTTCTGAATAATCCGACAATTAATTGAATTATTATACAATTATTTATATCATGTAGGAATCACTTAAATTAGTAGAGAATATATTTGTGAATTAGTGAATATATCAGTTATTTAAACTATTTGACAATTATTTCAATTATCAGACAATGAATTGAATTACCTGACATTTTCTTGAATTAGACAATAATTTGGATTCTTACATAATTATTTGAATTTTTGGCCAATTTTTAAAATAATTAGAAAACTATTATAATTATCAGACGATTTTATGAATTATCAGACAATTAATTAATAGAATTATTATACATTTTTCTGAATTATATAGCAATTACTTGACATTTTTTTTTATTTCTTTTAATCTCAATTTTTATACTGAGGGAAATTATATTTCTTGATTCAATTAAAAAACTTATTGAATTTTTTTTCTTGAAATCGAACCTGGGATATTTTTTCTTGATTAATAATTATTATTTCTGATTCAAGTATTTTTTCTATAATAAAAGAATTTATTTGTTTCAAGAAAATTCTTGATACATCGAAAATATTCTTGAAACGAGAATAAATGGGAATACTTTAATTCTTCTTTCACAAAGTTTTTTCTTTCAGTGTAGCGATACAAGTTGATGTTTATTAAAATCATAAGTTTGCAATGTAAATTGTTAATTAACAGACTCACAATTTTGCATTGTACATTATTAACTAAGAAAATCGTAATTTTGCATTGTAAATTGTTAATTATCATGCATTATCAATATCATAATTTAAAAATGTAAATTGTAATGTAATGTAAATTGTTAATTAACAAAATCGTAATTTTGGGTTGTTAATAGTTAATTAAAATCGCAATTTTGCGTCGTAAATTGTTAAGTAACAAAATCGTAATTTTGCATTATAAATCGTGAATTATTAAAATCGTATAATTCTGCGACGTAAATTGATATTTAATCTTTCGATGTTAATTGTTTTTTACATGGAAAACACAGTTTAATCAATTTTACAAAACTTTTTTGTACTCCTGGTTATTTAAATTCACGAAATTCATTTTATTCAATGCACACATCAGTTTCGTGAAATCTACAAAAGTTCTAGGACGAACTAGAAAACTTTGTAGAAATGTTCTAAATAATTTTGTACGTCGCAATAAAGTTTTCGTATAGATTTTACAAAACTACTTTAAACATGGTATGAAGCTAAATTTTGTGCAATGATATATCCAGAAGTACTGAAAGTTTTTTAAAATTTAAAAACTATTTTTTCCGTGTATCAAAATAGTAATCTTGCGACTTAAATTGATATTCATCAAAATCTTCATTGCGATAGTATTTATCAGGATCAAAGTATAAATTATTTGCATTTTTAGATTATTAAATTATGCAATTATTGTATTATTAAATTGTCAAGTGATTAAATTACATATTAAACTGTTAAATTATTAAATCATTAAATCATTAAATGATTAAATCATTAAATCATTAATTTATTAAATATCTTCCCACAATCGAAATTTTGGGAAATAAATTCATATTCATCACAATTACAATTCAATTAAATTATTAAATTATTAAAATAAATAAAATTAAATTATTAAATATTTTTTCACAATCGAAATTTTGGGAACTAAATTCATATTCACCACAATTACAATTTTGCAATGCAAATTGACATTTTCGAAAATGCACAATGGTAATAGATATTTATTTATTTGGATCGTAATTTCCATTTCGAGGGATATTAAAATTTGAATTCAAAGTACCATTAACCTGAGATGGTGATTGAACATCCTTTGTCAACGTCGGCGTCGAGGCGCCAGTATTTATAGATTCAATACCAAAGCAATTTCATTTAATCGCTCGGATTAATTTTTCACCAACTAGTATTATGAGTGGCAGACGATTGCCTGCATCTAGACTAGTTTTATACTCCAACTTTCATTGCTCCATAAAAGACAGACTCCGCACACTAATAAAAATTATTGAAACTTCAGCGGAATAAGAAGCTTCAAAAAGTATAATCACAGTATCAGAATTCGTCTCAATTACCCTCCGAGCACTTTTATTTTCAACCACTAATTAACTCTTAATTAGTCTCCCCTCAACATTCACATTTATCCTCTTTTATTTATTTTTTAAACATACAACTTTTTTGAAACTTTTTTCTTTTAATTAATTAATTAATCGATATATAGAAAATGCTATTTTTAGGTAACGAACATTATTTTCATTATTTTTAATTGATACAAAGTTGTTTTAATTCGCAAAAGAGGGGTTCAATATTAGTAAAAGAGGGTGTCAATTGGTAAAAGAGGCTTTCAATTAGTTAAAAAGGTTTTAATTAGCAAAAGAGGCTTTCAATTAGTTAAAAAGGGTTTAATTTGTAAAAGAGGGTGTCAATTAGTAAAAGAGGCTTTCAATTAGTTAAAAAGGGTTTGATTTGTAAAAGAGGGTTTCAATTAGTAAAAGAGGCTTTCAATTAGTTAAAAAGGGTTTGATTTGTAAAAGAGGGTTTAAATTATTAAAAGAGGGTTTTAATTGAGGAGCCGCGTGCAATAACTGCCTTTACGCGTGAACGCCTATCATCCCCTTCTTGAGCCATATTTTGGTTGCGCAAGAAAGTAGCGTGCGAGCTCAGAGGCGGTTATTGCACGCGAACACCCAATGGAAGGTCCGCATGCAATAACTGCCTCTACGCGTGAACCTCTCTCCCTTCCTTGAACCGGTTTTTGACTGCGTAAGAAAGTTGCGTTTGACTTCATGGCAGTTATTGCACGCGGACACTCAATTTCTAAAGGTGGTTTAATTAACTTTTTAATTAGAAACTAAATGAGTTTTGTGATTGAAGGGATTTATTTTGTGATTGAATTGATTAATTTTGTGATTGAATTGATTGATTTTGTGATTGAATTGATTGATTTTGTGATTGAATTGATTGATTTTGTGATTGAGTTTGAATGATTATTTTTTTAATTAGTGTTTTAATTTGTAGAGAAGGTTTTAATTAGTCAAATGTTTTAATAAAAACGTTATATGAATAAATATTCGTTTTTAAATGTTAAATGTATGGGTTAATTACTGCTTAATTTTTATATAAAAATTATAGTTATTTATTATTATTATTAAAATTATTTATTATTATTATTAAAATTATTTATTATTATTAAAGTTATTTATTATTATTAAAGTTATTTATTATTATCAAAGTTATCTATTATTATTAAAGTTATTTAATGAAGCAAGCAAGTTATTTATTGTTATTAATTATACGCAAGTTTTGTTAAGAACAGGTGAAATTGAAAGATATGCAAAATATCGATTGCTTAAAATTAACGAAGTTGATTAAGTATTTTATATTGTGAAAATTAGCCGTTTTAGGTAAAGTATAATTGACGAATGTTTTCCGCTTCACTTGTTCTGGGAAGCAATTGCCTTTTTATATAAAAATATGCTTTAATTAGCGAAAATGTGCTTTCATTAAATTTTGATTTTGTTAAAGGAAAGAACAATATTTTACTTAGAATCTGCAGTGTAGCTCAATATTTGTGCATATCATAAAGTAAACCACGTTTGATGTTCTTTCTCCAAGGAAAAAGCAACATAAGTCGTATGCAAATATCGATTACAGGAGTAATAAACTCACTTATTTCGCATCTTTGTCTAACTCTATTCTCCTTTTTCTCATTTTGTTTTTCAACTTTTTCTTTTAGAGTTCTTTTCTCTTTTCTTTATCAGTTTTTTCTTATAGAGTTTTTTATTTTTTTTATCAATTTTTTCTTTTATAGTTTTTTTTTGTTTTTAATTTTCTTTTTGTAGAGTTTTTTTCATTTTTTTATCAATTTTTTCTTTTACGTTTCTCTTTTGTTTTTCACTTTTTTCTTTTAGTTTTTTCGTTTTTCTTTATCAATTTTTTCTTTTACGTTTCTTTTTGTTTTTCACTTTTTTCTTTTAGAGTTTTTTCTTTTTTTTATCCATTTTTTCTTTTATGTTTCTTTTTTCTTTTTCACTTTTTTCTTTTAAAGTTTTTTCGTTTTTCTTTAGCAATTTCTTCTTTTACGTTTTTTCTTTATCAATTTTTTCTTTTAAGTTTCTTCTTTCTTTTTCACTTTTTTCTTTTAAAGTTTTTTCGTTTTTCTTTATCAATTTCTTCTTTTACGTTTCTTTTTTCTTTCAGTTTTTTCGTTTTTCTTTATCAATTTTTTCTTTTAAGTTTCTTATCTCTTTTTCACTTTTGTGTTTTAGAGTTTTTTCGTTTTTCTTTATCAATTTCTTCTTTTACGTTTCTCTTTTGTTTTTCACTTTTTTCTTTTAGAGTTTTTTCGTTTTTCTTTATCAATTTTTTCTTTTATGTCTCTTTTTTGTTTTTCACTTTTTTCTTTTAAAGTTTTTTCGTTTTTCTTTATCAATTTTTTCTTTTACGTTTTCGTTTTTGTTTTTCACTTTTTTCTTTTAGTTTTTTCGTTTTTCTTTATCTTTTTCTTTATCAATTTTTTCTTTTAAGTTTCTTCTTTCTTTTTCACTTTTTTCTTTTAAAGTTTTTTCGTTTTTCTTTATCAATTTCTTCTTTTACGTCTCTTTTTTGTTTTTCACTTTTTTCTTTTAGAGTTTTTCGTTTTTCTTTATCAATTTCTTCTTTTACGTATCTTTTTTGTTTTTCACTTTTTTCTTTTAGTTTTTTCGTTTTTCATTATCATTTTTTTCTTTAAAGTTTCTTTTCTCTTTTCCACTTTTTTCTTTTAGAGTTTTTTCTTTTTTCTTTATCAATTTTTTCTCTTACGTTTCTTTTTTGTTTTCAATTTTTTCTTCTTCGGTTTTTCTTTTTTCTTTTTCATTTTTTTTTTGCTTTGTTTTACTCTTTATTTCATTATGATACATTCCATCTTTTTTCCCCTTTATTTGCAACTTAAAAGCAGAAAACAAAAAGATTACTTTTTAAAAGTTTGTCTATTTTTTTGTATGAAAGATTCGCAATGAAAAATTTCTATATTTCGGTGAAAGATTCGCTATGGAAAATTTTTATACTTCGGTTAAAGTCTTGTAATAAAAAATTTGCATATTTCGATGAAAGTTTTGTAATCCAAAATATGTATATTTACAAATATTTTAAAGTCTTAAAGTATTTTAAAGTTTTACAATTCAAAATTTGTATATTTCGGGAAAAGTTTTACTATAAAAAATGTTTACATTTCGGTGAAAAGATTTTCAATCTAAAATTTGTATAATTTGTGACGCGCTTTGAAGAATGGAACCTTATAGAAGGAAACAATTATAGGTTATGTTTTATAAATAGTTGATTAAAACTTCCTTTTCAATTATTTGCAATCAAAAACAGTTTTTCTTGATAGTATCACAAAAAATATTCATAAACAACTCGTTTCGATTGCAAATGATTAAAAAGGAAGCTTCAATTAAGTAAAAACTGTCTTCTACCATAACCTACAATTTTTTGCTTCTAAGATCCCCTTTTTTGGAGCGCGTCACATTTGACAAAAGATTTGCAAAAAAGAATATGAATATATTTGTGAAATCTTTGAAATAAAAGATCTTTTAGAAGAGAAGTTGAAAAATTGTTTCTAGAAATGTATTATATTATATTTTTTTATTTTAAGTATTATATTATGTTATATTATGTTATATTATATTAAATTGTATTCTCTTCAAAAATGAATTAATGAAATTTCGCTTATTCATTTTTAGAGAGTTATATTAAATTATATTCTTTCTAAAAATGAATTAATGAAATTTCGCTTATTCATTTTTAGGGAGTTATATTAAATTATATTATTTAAATTATAATATATTATATGTTATATTGTATTAAATTATAATATATTATGTTATATTGTATTAAATTATAATATATTATGTTATATTGTATTAAATTATAATATATTATGTTATATTACATTAAATTATATTATATTACATTTTATTAAATTATAATATACAATATTTCGCGAGTTATGATTCTTTTTACAAAAGAAAATATTCTTAAAATTATGACGTTTGGGCGCGTATTTGAAATATACATAAATTTATTTATCCGCTTGAACCATTATATCCTTTAGTAATCTTTTCCTTCATGCACAGCGCTATATAGCGTAAATGCAAAAATCGTCTGGTTTCGTTGCAAGTTCTCGTTCGCCATTGTTCGTGATGGCGTTCCTTTCGTTTTGTGGATCATCTGAATGAACTTTTTTGCCAGTCTAACCAATGAGCACAAAAGCCTCTCGCAGTCTGCTCTTACGTATTAAGTAGATACTTTTTAGGACTTTTTTCTAACTTTTGATTATGACTTTTCATCCCGCACGCCAGTGTTTCGCTACTTTTTCGAATCTTTTCAGCTTTCGAAATTTCAACGAATAATTTGTACTGCTTTTCAATATCTCTATTGTTGCATCTTTTTTCCGCTATTTTAATTACGTTATTATACATTACACTCTACTGCACAGTTCCCACAGTAATAAATCCTTTTTTATGTAGTTACTCTGTTTATTCAACGAAATGCTCGAATCGGATTTTTCGGTGCCATAGTTCGAATAAAAGATTGTGGAAGTTTTATTGAAGAAGGGTAAACAAAAATTCTTTTTGGTTAAATTAACAAAGCAGGTGGTTAATATTATCACTATCTTAAGATAATTTTATACCATTCTTTTAAATTAATTTTAACATTCTTTTAAATTAATTTTACCATTCTTTTAAATTAATTTTACCGTCCTTTTAAATTAATTTTACCATTCTTTTAAATTAATTTTACCACTTTTTTAAGTTAAGGATGAATCAGACAAACATTGGAAAAAAGGTTATGTTCGAGTGTTATATTTAGTATTGTTTTCAGCCCATTTTTGGCTTGAACCGTTTACATAAGTGTCAATTTGGACTGATTTTAAGACCAAAAAATGACTTAGTCTTGTTTTAAGCCATGAACTGATTTTTAAGCCATACTTAACTGATTGTGTAAACGGTTTAAGACTTTCTTTTTTCTGTGAAAACTTTTGATGTGGGTTTTTTTTCAGATAAAAGGTGGCAAATATAATTTTGAACAAACTGAACCATAAAAATTAAAATTTGAACAATAATTATACAAAAAATTGACTGTTCAATTTTGTATATTTTTTCATATTTGTAGTTTTGTTTAAACAGTCAGTTTTTTGTAATTATTGTTCAAATTTTAATTTTTATAGTTCATTTTGTTCAAAATTATATTTGCCACCTCTTTTGTTTGAAAAAAATCCATTTGAAGTTTTATTTTTTTAGAAAAAGTCAAATATACTCGAACATAACCTTTTTACCAATGTTTGTCAGATTCCTCCTTAATTTTACCACTCTTTTAAGTTAATTTTACGAAACTATTTTTAGTAATCGTTTTTTAGTCTGTTATGCAAAGGGTCTTATATAGCTTGAAAACAAAACGAATAAAAAACAGCTTATGTGTTTGACTTAAAACAAGTATCAGTATTAGTAGAATTTATTTCTTCCATTATTGTAATATGTAGATCAATTTTATTCGATTTTTGGAAGATAGGATTAAAAAGATCAATTTTATTCGATTTTTTAATCCTATCTTCCAAAAATCGAATAAAATTGATCTACATAAAACAAGTATCAGTCTACTTTTGGATAAATATTAATATTATTAATATTATTATTATTAATATTATTATTATTTTTAATATTTTCCTTTTTAGGGAAAAAAGAAGTAAATTTTCACATTTTCAAAATTTCCTGTTTATACGCGAATATTGCAGGTGATGAATTTTTGAAATTTCTCGAATATTAGCGATACCTACTTTTTGAGACAATTTTCCCGGAATATGCGAGTTTTAACACTTTAAGAATTTTAAATGGCAAATCTGAATTTAGCATGTAAAACCACATTGAAAGGGAATATTTCAGTCGTAACAAAAAGCTTGCAAGAAGTTACTTTTAACGTCGAAACATAACTAATTCATGAGAGAATTATATACATGTTTCTGCTGTAGTCTTTTACTCTTCATTCGCAAGCGGAACAAGTATTCGCAAGGGTTTTCGAAGGTTCGGGCAAAATAAGAGCTTTCTCCAATTGCTTTACCCGTCAAGCTTTATTCCATTCTTATATTCCCACATTCTTTTCTGTCTCAGCTCATAATTCTCAATTTCTTCTTGAATCTGATTTTTTTGTCTCGTCATTTCTTTTTCTGCGTCTCCTTTGACAGGAGCGAAAACAGGCGCGTGTTTTTTCGTGTTTTTATTGTCGTCGGTATTATTTTTCATCTTAGACTTTGTTTCTTCTTGTTTTGTTTTCTACTTTCTGTTGTCAGTATTTTCTTTTTCATTCTTTTTTTATTTCTTTCTGTTCATTCGTTTTCCACTTTTTCATTTTACTGCAAGAAAATGGGGTCTTAAAAGTGTCTTAAATTAAGACATTTTTTGTGTCTTAGTCACCAAATATGTCTTAATTTAAGACGTTTTTGCTTAAAATAAGACATCATGTTTTTGTAGTGTTGTTTTCTTCTTTTTTTTATTACTATTAATTTTTTCGTTTGTCTTCATTTTCTCCTTCTTAATTTCGTTTATTTGTTTTCTTATTTTTGTATTACTTTTAATTTTTTTCATTTGTACTCATCTTTTTGCTTCTTTATAAGGAAGCCTTGTTTTATTTGTTTTATTCTTTTTTCACTGCTTTTTATTTTTTCACTTCTTATTTTTGTTTCATTTGTCTTCTTCTCCTTTCATTTATTTTCCTCTTTTCTCACTCCTTTTTATTTTTTTCATTTGATTTCTTCCTCTTTCATTTGTTTTCTTCTTTTTTCACTCCTTTTTGGTTTTTCACATGTTTCTCTGTTTTCATTTTTTTTCATTTGTCTTCTTTCATTTATTTTCTTCTTTTTTCACTCCTTTGTATTTTTCACATTTTTCTTTGTTTTTGTTTTTTTCATTTGTCTTCTTTTTTCATTTGTTTTTTTCTTTTTTCACTTCTTTTTATTTTTTCACATGTTTTTTGTTTTTATGTTTCTTTTATTTGTCTTCTTTTTTTATTTGTTTTCTTCTTCTTTTACATGTTTCTTTGTTTTTATTTTTTTTCATTTGTCTTCTTCTTTCATTTATTTTCTTCTTTTCTCACTCCTTTTTATTTTTTTCATTTGATTTCCTCTTTTTCGATTTGTCTTCTTTTATTTCTTTTTATTTTTTCACGTGTTTTTTTTTATTTTTCTTTCATTTGTCTTCTTTTTTCATTTGTTTTCTTCTTCTTTCACATGTTTCTTTGTTTTTATTTTTTTTTCATTTGTCTTCTTTCTTCATTTGTTTTTTTCTTCTTTCACATGTTTCTTTGCTTTTATTTTTTTTCATTTGTCTTCTTTTTTCAATGGTTTTTTTCTTTTCTCACTTCTTTTTATTTTTTCACATGTTTCTTTGTTTTTATCTTTCGTTCATTTGTCTTCTTTTTTTATTTGTTTTCTTCTTCTTTTACATGTTTCTTTGTTTTTATTTTTGTTTCATTTTTCTTCTTCTTTCATTTATTTTCTTCTTTTCACACTCCTTTTTATTTTTTTCATTTCATTTCTTCTTTTTTCATTTGTTTTCTTCTTTTTTCACTCCTTTTTATTTTTTCACATGTTTATTTTTTTTATTTTTTTTCATTTATCTTCTTTTTTCATTTGTTTTCTTTTTTTCCACTCCTTGTCATTTTGTCTCTTCTTTTTCCATTTCTCTTCTTTTCTTTTTCCACACCATCTTCTTTCTGTTTCATTTGTCTTCTTCTTTAATTTATTTTCTTCTTCTCTCACTCCTTTTTATTTTTACATTCTCATCAATAATGAGAAAGTATTCAAAATGTGCGATTTTACACTTTTTTTTAATTTCATTTCCTCTTTTTCGATTTGTCTTCTTTTTTCATTTGTTTTTATATTTTTGTTTCCGTTTTATTTATTTTCTTTGTCTCTTCATTTTTATTTGTTGTCCTTTGTCTTCTTTCATCATTTGTCTCCTTTTCTATTTGTTTTTCTCCTTCTTCATTCCTTTTCATTTTTTGTTTTATCTTCTTTTTTCACTCTTTTTTCACTCTTTTTTTCACATGTTTCTTCGTTTTTATTTTTTTTCATTTGTTTTCTTTTTTTCCTACTCCTTGTCATTTTGTCTCTTCTTTTTTCATTTCTCTTTTATTCTTTTTCCACACCATCTTCTTTCTGTTTCATTTTTCTTCTTCTTTCATTTATTTTCTTCTTTTCTTACTCCTTTTTATTTTTTTCATTTCATTTCCTCTTATTCGATTTGTCTTCTTTTTTCATTTGTTTTTTTTATTCCTTTTTATTTATTTTATTTATTTTCTTTGTTTCTTCATTTTTATTTTTTTTTCTTTGTCTTCTTTCTTCATTTGTCTGCTTTTTTTATTTTTTCCCCTCCTTTTTCACTCCTTTTCATTTTTTGTTTTATCTTCTTTTTTCACTCTTTTTTTTTCACTTGTTTCTACGTTTTTATTTCTTTAATTTGCCTTCTTTTTTTATTTGTTTTTTTTTATTTTTTATTTGTCTTCTTCGTTTTCATTTGTTTTCTTTTTTTCCATTTGTGTTATTCTTATTTCATTTGTTTTTTTTTCTCATTTTTATTTTTACATTCTCATCAATAATGAGAGGGTATTTTCATTCGTTTTCTTTTACTACTCCTTTTCATTTTTACTATTCTTTTTCCATTTTTTTTCTTCTTTTTCCACACCATTTTATTTATTTTTTCATTAGTCTTTCTTCTTTTCCATTTATTTCATCTTTTTTCACTCCTTTTTATTTATATTTTCATTAGCTTTTCTCTTTTTTCATTCTTTATTTTCATCTTTTTTCACTCCTTTTCATTTTTTTCACTTGTTTCTTTGTTATTTTTGTTCTTTTTGTCTTTTTTTTCTTTTTGTCTTCGTTTTCATTTGTCTTCTTTTTTCATTTTTTTTCATTTTTTTCACTTCTTTTTATTCTTTTTATTCTTTTTATTCTTTTCATTTGTTTTCCTCTTTTTAAATTTATTTTCTTTTTTCGCTTCTCTTTTTCATTTTTTTTCTTTTTCCATTTCTCTTTTTCTTTTCCATTTGCTTTCTTCTTTTCCTATTTTTATTCTTCTTTTTTCATTTTTTTCCCTTCTTTTTTCAGTTCTTCGTATTTTTTGTTCATTTGTTTTCTTCTTATTTCATTCCTTTTTCTTTTCTTCGTTTGTTCTCCTCTGATTCCACTATTTTGTATTTTTTCCCATTCCTTTGTATTCTTTTTACTTTCTTACTTTTACACTCCTTTTAATTTTTTTATTTCTCTTAATTTTCTTCATTTGTATTCTTATTTTTTCATTTCTTTTTCTTCTTTTTTCAGTCCCTTACATTTTTTGTTCATTTATTTTATTCTTTTTTTATTTCTTTTTAGTTCTTTCACCTGTTTCTTCGTTATTTTTTTCTTATTTTTTCATTTGTCTTCTTACACGGAAAAAATAAGTACTTGAAAATGTCCTTGACAGTACTCGACTTTTGGATGGGACAAAAATCATCAAGAATTTCAAATAATTTATATGAAAAAATTGAGAAAAGTCAATGGATTATTCTAGTACCACGAG
>WNHD01012056.1:0-12165 GCA_011057455.1 Ganaspis sp. Gsp50 | reverse complement strand
GACTTTTATGAGTGAGTATTTATTTTTTCACGTACTTTTGGTTCCGTCCAGAAGTCAAGTACCAAGTCAATGAAATTTTACAGTACTTTTTTTTCCGTGCAGTTAATCCTAAAAATAAACTTATTTTCTTTTTACCGAGATATTGGAAACTCTCGATAAATTCTTCAAGTAAAGTTAAATTTCTAGGTCGCTTCCCATGAGCGTCATAAATTTCGCAAATACTTTTAGAAAAGTAATAAATTCACGGAATTAGTCACTAAATAGACTGTGTTCTTGTTTTTAAAGACCACAGGTCTGAATTATCCTTCCAAACAGCACGAATGCATGTATATTTTTACATACATGCAATATATTTTACATACATATGAATAAATATATATATAATATATAATATATATATATATATAATATATAATATAATATATAATATATTATATATATATATAATATATAATATAATATATAATATAATATATAATATAATATATATATAATTTATATAATAATAATAATATATTATAATATATATACATATATTATAATATATATAATATATATAAATATATACATATTTATTCATATATCCACATATATTGACGCATGCGTATCTATGCACTTGTGCATATATACACCGTTAAAAAAATCTGTATTAAATTTAATACAGCCTTTTTTAACAGTGTAGTAAACATACACATATGTGCGTAAATAGTACACATATACACACACACGGAAAAACCAAAACTCACTTATGATGCGAGCTCAAATCGAAAAATGCTAAACGACATAAAATATGACACCACATACTTGTTGGCGTCGTTTTTTAAGTATTCAATTTTCTGCGGTTCAAATTGAGTCCCGTACGTTACTCAAATTGATCCCAGGTTTTTTCTCTATACGTATAAAATCCCACAGCACGTGAATTTTCACCAGAATTTTATTGCCACTCGGGTTCTATGCGATAATAAAAGCAATTGACTAAAGTCGATTTTGTTTACCGACAAAAAAGTGAATCACCTTTGTAGACTGACTTATATATTTTAGCTCTGGGGGTGAGAATCGATTTATATTAGAGGCACAAGTGCTATAGACTCTTATATGCTATATGTCTCTTATGAGTCACTGAAGTCTGTGGACTTGAAAAAAGAAAGTCACGAGTTGGACTGCTGATCATATCACACATTTCAACTCATTCATAGTAAACATACTTGACTCATCAAGGTACTATTCATGTAATCCTGCAATATAATGCCTCCGTGTCTCATCATTATATGGAAATTATGTAATTCTAGTAGTACTGTGTACACATATGCATATATATGTATATATGGAACTATTAAACCTTTAAACAATCTGCAAGGAAAAGAGAAAAGACTGCAAACCAACTTTTGCTGTGTCTTACTTTTTCGAGTATCAATCGACACTTGAGAGACTTCACAAAAGTTCTTTTGCTTTAAAAGAATTTCAAGCTTTAAAAAGTTTGTGTTCTTTCATTCTGGTATTCTTGCATTCATGTATAGCAAAGTATATGTAGCTAAAGATATGTATAGCTAAAGATATGTATGTAGGAACTATGTATGTAGGAAAAACATATGCATTGCAAATCATGCATGTTGCAAAAACTACATAGCTAACCTCATATAGCAAACAAAGCCGTATATGTAACAAAATCTACATAGCAAACCTTGAATAGCAAAACTTAATAGCTAACCTTATATATAGCAAAACCTACATAGCAAACCTTGAATAGCAAAACCTACATAGCAAACCTTGAATAGCAAAACTTACATAGCTAACTTTATATATAGCAAACGATAAGTAACAAGACCTACATAGCTAACCTTATACATATAGAAAACCATATCTAGCAAAACATATGTAACGAAACATATATAACCTTTTTCACTTGCATACAAATATTAACAACATTATTAAATTTGTGACATACCATACAATATGACTGTATTGCTTACTTATTAAACTTACTTACTTAACTGAAACAAATAATAGAAATCGTCACGATTACGATGCTTCCTCTATATGGAAGCAAAAGTTACTAATATAACCAAAGAATCGTATTACTACTATATTCATTATAGCAAATAGTGACATAAAGGAATTTTAGTCGTCCCTGAGCTATGCATGAATTACTCAGACATGATATGGGTTACAGTTTTTACGATAACGCTTCTCGACTCGGCAATCCGATATTCCAACCACAATAGAGTAACTTTAAGCCGTCGCTTGTTACACATACTGCAACATTCATTCCATTAACTGCGCATTCGCCAAAGGGATAAACAAACATCCATGGATGTTGGTTGGATGGATGAAGATCAGTTTATAGTTTATAGATCAGTTTATAGTTTATAGATCAGTTTATAGTTTATACTATAAGATCATTTTTTACTTTCATATAAACTGATCTTCCCAAAAGCAAGCACAAAACCATTTTCCATAACTAGGAACCTGCGCATCATTTTTACACTGATTTTTAATGCTCATAAAAGAGGACAGCGAGTGTTGCGTATAAATCAAGACTTTGGTATAAATACACCACAACGCTCTCAACGGAAATTACATTACACGAACATTTTGACATGAAACGATTCTGAAAGAGAGCTTTTGATCTCGTTTCACGTATTTTCATACATCCCCACACGTGATTACATGCTTTTTGATGCGAACGTCAGTGTCATAGTTGTAGCCTGTAGAAGCAATTTTTCATTGACTAAAAGCTGTCGATGCCCTGTGCAATCGACCAGGAAATGACAACCATAAATGCTTGATAGTGTAACGCCGGAATGGATGCAGCACCATTCGCTCGACGTGAGTCACGTCCGACTGAATCGACAACTGAGGTTGTGAACAAGCTAGATCGATGACTCGAGATGTTATAGCATATTCTAGACATGATGTTCCTTAGCACACTCAACAACCTTATTTTTAGATCAGCATTCATCAAGATTTTCAAAATGAATGCGGGCTATTACTATTAATTGCGGGCTATTAATACCGAAGATAATTCAATGTCCCGTACAATATCCACTCATAATTCAATATCATCTCTTGATCCAAAATCGTCTCTTGATCCCATCCTTACTCAATATTCTATCAATATTTTATCTATACTCAATATTCTATCAATATTTTATCTATACTCAATATTAAGCAAGGAGAAGTTTGTTGCAATCCAAAAGGAAATCATAATAATTATTCATTACTTGTATATTGGGAGGCAATTAGCAAAATTATCGGTAAATCTTTATACATGTAAAGAATAATCTCTATAGAAATTAAATTATAGATTAATGTATAGATGATGTATAGATGTATGTATGGATGCATGTATAGATATATGTATAGATGTATAGATGTATGTATAAATGTATATGTATAAATGTATGTATAGATGTATGCATAGATTAATCTCTATAGAGATTAATGCAGTTGATCTTTAGAGTTTGAACTCATTTTTGAATAAAGTGATCATTTCAGCATCATCGTTATCGGAATGAGTGCAACTTTTTATTTAAATATAAACACTGACTTCATAGCGTTTCACAAAGAATCTCCATTTTTATAAGCTTTCCGGAAATTCCGTATATTAATCATTGACGCAATTTATTGAAAACTGAATGACCAACTTGTATCTTTTAGTATCACATATATACATTCGTATATTCTAAATCTGACTGATTTTAAGACCAAAAAATGACTCAGTTTTGTTTTAAGACCAAATTTTAAGACCAAATAATGACTCAGTTTTGTTTTAAGACCAAATTTTAAGACCAAATAATGACTCAGTTTTGTTTAAGGACCAAATTTTAAGACAAAAAAATGACTGTTTTGCTTTAAGCCACAAAATTGATATCAAAAATTTCAAATTGATGAAGATTTTGTGATCAATTTGATATACTTTTTGGTATCAAGTTGATACTTTCAAAAAAACTGTGATACTAATCAGTTATTATAATATAATAAGAAATTAATAAATTATTATAATAGTAAGTAATTAATTAATTATTATGTTCCGTGAGGATCAAATTGATCCAGAAAAGCGAATCAAAATGTTGGTTTGCAACGTTTTGATTCGCTTTTTGCGAATTTTGCTTTGCAAAATGTTGATTTGCAACGTTTTGATTCGCTTTTCTGGATCAATTTGATCCTCACGGAACACTAATAATAAGTAATTAATTATTATAATAATAAGTAACTAATATCAAGGACTGCAACTTTGAAAAAATGTTTTTTCGACATAACCACCAAAGGTTGCTGAAAAGTTAAAAAGAACACATTTGTTTATGTTTGTAGGTAATTGTCACATTAGGAGTTTATCAATGACGAAGAGCCTCGTATAAATAAGGTCATACAGACATGAAGAAACAGCAGAAAGAGAAACGAGGAAAAAAGTTGGTCTATTACGTAGGAGGAAGAGGCTCGCTTCCTTACCTGAAGTGGCTCTAAAGAGAATAAGAGCAAGATGTGTTTGTGAATACAGAATCAGCGATATAAATAGGACTGACAAGCGTGCGCTTTGTGGAGTTTTTTATTTTGCAGTAAAACTGTATTGGACGTGACTGGTGCCTACAATTTATTCGGGCGGTCATCATCACAGCAACTGAGGCGGCAAGTGTCAGTCTAATTTTTGGCACGAATTTAAAATGGTGACGTTTTATGAGACGAGACATCTTACAAAGAGTCTGCCAATGCTCACAGTCAGATGTTTACACAGCTCACGTGCTTCTTCCACTTTACGAAAGTACAAGCATTAGTAACAACTCCTTAAGCCAAAATTACTACATCATTTTTTTCTTTGTAGAGAAGGATTCAAGTGCACT
Organism: Ganaspis sp. Gsp50; assembly: GCA_011057455.1. Lineage (NCBI taxonomy): Eukaryota > Metazoa > Arthropoda > Insecta > Hymenoptera > Figitidae > Ganaspis > Ganaspis sp. Gsp50. The sequence goes on along the minus strand of WNHD01012056.1, from coordinate 7,327 downwards.
CGAATCTTTCTATCTACATATCAACGATTAATAAAAAATTATCTCTTTAATTATTTCTTTAATTATTTCTTTAATTATTTCTTTAATTATTTCTTTGTTTATTGATTTGTCTATTTCTTTGTTTATATCTTTTTTTTATTTCGTCTTTTATAGTCAGTAGCGATACAGTTATTGTTTAACGGTGTCACAAATATACTATAATGTTGTTAATATTTGTATGTAAGTGAAAAACGTTATGCAATATGTTCCGCTATATATACGGTTTGCTATACCTACATGTATGGTTTGCTATGTAAGGTTAGCTATGTAGGTTTTGTTACATATGGTTTGCTATATAAGGTTAGCTATGTATAAGTTTTGCTATACATACACTCTAAATCTGAATCAGTGAAATTTTCACTGATTCAGATTTAGAGTGTATGGTTTGCTGTATATAAGGTTAGATATGTAGGTTTTGCTACATATGATTTGCTATGTATAAGGTTTGCTATATGTATAAGGTTAACTATATGTATAAGGTTAGCTATGTATAAGGTTAGCTATATGTACAAGGTTAGCTACACTCTAAATTTCTTAGAGTGAAATCTCACTCCAAGAAATTTAGAGTGTATGTATAAGGTTAGCTATGCATAAGGTTAGCTACGTATGTAGGTTTTATTACATATGGTTTGCTACAAAAGGTTAGCTATGTATAGGTTTTGATACATATATGATAAGCTATATAAGGTTAGCTATATGTAGGTTTTGTTATATATGGTTTTCTATATAAGGTTAGCTATGTAAGTTTTGCTATATACACATGGTTTGCTGTATATAAGGTTAGCTATAGCTAACCTTATATACTATAAAAACATGGTGTCTTATTTTGATCGAAAACGTCTTAAATTAAGACATATTTGGTGACTAAAACACAAAAAATGCTTTAATTTAATACATTTTTGACCAAACAAGACACTTTTGACCCACTTTTAAGACATGATTTTTTGCAGTATATATGTAGGTTTTCTTACAAATGGTTTGCTACATAACACATCTTCATAGAAAACAAATTGGTTTAAATCCATTTCGAGTTATTTCGAACCAATGCTAAAGTACACAGACGGTGGCGCCCTCCCACTGGGTTTATATTTGTTTCGTATTGTTTTAACACAATTTTACAGTTCAAATAGCACTCATTATTTTTAGTATTCTCATTATAGATGAGAATGCAAAAAGATAAATTGCATTTTGAAATTTATCAAAAGCAGCAGTGTTTTCACTGTTCATAACAATTTTATCATTGTTGATATAACAGAATACAGAGATGTGTCCATATCAATATATACATGCATACAGAGAAATGCGCATACTTCACGTGTATTGTACTTTACGTGCATTATGATCCGAAAATTTCGTAATGTGCTAAAATTAAGTGTTGAGTCGTTTTCACTGGCATCATTTTCATTATGTTTGCGTAATTTGCAAAAATAGCTTAAAACTTAGAATTATGACAATGAGTGCTTACACTTTTCGCTTTCTTTCCATTGCAAAAGCAGCAACTTTAAATTATTACGAATTTTAAAAACGCGTCTTTTAATCATCGTTTTATCTTTACAGAAAAAAATCTTGGGATCAATTCGAGTAGCGTCATCTTAAGTGAAAGTCCTATCATTTTTTCACTGAAACTTGCGAAAGATTTTTTCCTAAAAAATTGGGTTAATTCCATTTTTTGAGGAAAAAATGGAATTAACTCAATTTTTTTTCAATTGTAACTCAATTTTCTGACGAGAACAATTGAATGAAAATTTTAATTTTAAACTCTACTTTTATTTGAGGAAAAAATCAATTCGTTTTTGCTTCAAAGTTCAAGCAAAGTCGTTTTTCGACTATTTTTTTTTTTTTTTTTTTTTTTTTTTTTTTTTTTTTTTTTATAATGAACTGCAAATCAGCAACGGTAAAAAACCCGTTTCGTGCAACTGCTCTTTCGACAAAGTTAAAAGACCTGCAAAAATGGACTGTTTTCTATTTCTAATAATTACATACATCGTGAAATCAGGAAATTGGGAAAAATTGGAGTGCAGACTCCGCGCCTAAATTCTGTATAAATTCTGATTTATGAGCGACCATGAAGTTCGACCGACTTTTAAATCAATGACGTGTATCTATACCGGTATATCTTATAACATGTTTTCGACTTGTAAATGATTGCATTTCGAACAGCCACTCGCTACATTTGATTTATGCCTCTAATTTGAGAGCATGACTCGTGTCAATATATTGGCCCCGAGAAGTGAATGTAAAATTTTTGTTTCCCCAGGAAAAAATTAACATTTCAATTCACGTAATAACGTTTTGACACATCATATGTGAATTTGATTATGTACGCATGTAATTCTCAATTTGTGTGGAAATAGCGGGAAATTAATATTTAATATCCGGCTTTAAAAAAGTTCTTTGTTTTTAAAGTGGCCACTATTCTGGATTAATCGTGAATCATTTAGCTGTTAATTCTTTTAATTTTTAACTACTTTAATTTTTAGTTACTTTAATTTTTAATTACTTTAATTTTTAATTACATTAATTTTTAATTACATTAATTTTTAATTACATTTATTTTTAATTACATTAATTTTTAATTATTTTAAATTTAATTTAATTTACTTTTAATTACTTTAATTCACACTATAGCAAATTAATTTGTACTATAGCAATTTTATCACCCAAGGAGACGCAAATAATTTAGTTTTTTACTTTTTTGAAATAATTCTTTTTGAAATTTCAAAAAAAAGTAGAAAACGAAATTATTGCTAAATTTGCAAATTTTAGCTAGTATAGTAGCAAAAAAGCAAGTGTCATAGTTATGTGTTAATAGCTGATTTTAAATGTGCTATTACGTGGTAATTATTCAATAAAAACTTTTTCAAAAATTTCCAACAATGTAGTTCTTACTTATTATTCGCATTAGCAAAAATATTCTCACGCCATTTATCATAGCCTTTATAAAAAAAGAGCATTCCTCGCTTTTATTTCAGTTTGCAACATTTTTTTAATCACTTCAGTGCTCTTGACGTTAATTTTATTTTAACGAAAAGAAAGCATCTTTACACAGTTTTCTTGAAAGTATCAACTTGATACCAAAAAGTATCAACTTGATACCAAAAAGTATTAAATTGATCACAAAAGCTTCATCAATTTGATGTTTTTGATATCAATTTGATACTTTTAAGTAAACTGTGTAGTGGATTTTATTATTGTATATTCATTATCAAAAATGCTCAGTGTCATCTGTGTGTGATTTTCCAAATTGATTTTTAAGTAGAAAGGAAAAATAAAAATACAGGGGAAATAAAAAATAATAAAACTGTTGTCATGACAGAGATTCAAAATTTTTATAATGGAGAGAGTGTATTCATAACTGGTAAAAAATTGTTTTTATTGACGATTTTAAATATTAGAAGAATTTTTGTAAATGTTACCATTATTAGATTATATTTTTCAATTGTTTAGGTGGGACTGGATTTTTGGGCAAAGTTCTGATTGAGAAACTGCTTAGATCATGTCCGGGGATAAAAAATATTTATATTTTGATCAGACCGAAGAAAGGAAAAACAATTCAGGAGCGAATGCATGATATGACTAATTTACATGTAAGACATTTTAATAATAGGAAAATAATTACAAATGACAGTAAAAAAATGGTCACGAATAATCACCGAAAGAATGATAAACAATAATAATAAATAACAATAATAAAGAGCAATAATAAAAAACAATAAAAAACAATAGTAAAAAGTAATAATAAAAACAATAATAAACAACAATAATAAAAAACAATAATAAAAACAACAATAATAAAAAACAATAAAAAACAATAATAAAAAACAATAATAAAAAGCAATAATGAAACAATAATAAAAAACAACAATAAAAACAATAATAAAAAACAATAATAAAAAACAATAATAAAAACAATAAAAAACAATAATAAGAAACAATAATAAATAACAAGAACATTAACAAAAAACAAAAACAATAACAAATAACAATACCAAATAACAAGTATCAAGTTGAATTTTTTTTTTTTAATTAAATTAATATTTCTAGTGTTAGTTTTCTACCAAATTCTGGATTATATTTTTATCTGTGCTATGATTTTATAAATACATAAATAAACACAATTAAAAAAAAAGTTAACTTTATTTCTCAATAGATGTTTGAGCCATTGAGATCAATAGAATCGAATTTCGAAAAAAGACTTATTCCACTGTCTGGAGAAGTTATGGAACCTAATCTTGGACTTTCTCAATCAGATCTCGAATTAATAAAAAAAGAGGTAAAAGTATTTCTTTTTTTTATGCACATTAATTGAATATTTGATAATAAATTTACATTACTGAATGATGTTCAATAAGTATTTAATTTATTGTCGGAAATTGGCAATTTAATAATAATTTTATAAAATTATTTGTAATTATAATTATTTTATAAAATATTTGTATTTTTTTGTAAAATTATTTGTAATTATAATTATTTTATAAAATATTTGTATTTTTTTGTAAAATTATTTATAATTATAATTATTTTATAAAATATTTGTATTTTTTTGTAAAATTATTTATTATTAATAAACTCTTTGTGATATCAAATAGGTATCGATTATATTCCATACAGCAGCTTCTACAAGATTTGACGAACGGTTAAAAATTGCATTAAAGATTAATGTTGAAAGTGTTGAAAGTGCTATTGATATTTTCAAAGAATGCAAAAACAGGAAGGTACAATAATATTAAAATAATAATAGTAATATGGTATCAATATAATAACAATAATGTTATAAGAATGTAATAACAATGTTATTACAATGTTATTACAATGTAATAACAATGTTATAAAAATGTAATAACAATATAATAAATAATGTGACACGCCTTGTAGAAAGGGACCGTATACGGAAGAAAATTGTAGGCTATGTTTGATGATAAAATCATTCTTCTAATTATCCGTAATCAAAAACAATCTTTCTTCACAGTATACAAATAAATTGTTCAAGAAAAATTGTTTTTGACTGTAGAAAATTAAAAAGAAACTTATAATCAACTTAAAACTATCATCAAACATAACCTTCAATTTCTTTTCTCCCTAAGGTCCCTTTCTTTAGATCGCCTCACATATATTTAACATACTTCGTAAGCAGTATTTAATAATTAATATATATTAAATAATAATAACCTTTAATAATTATTTCCATTTATTTTTGTTACTTTGCTTATCTTTTATTTCCAATTAATTATTCATGCTAGCGCCAAGTTGTTTTTAAAGTTATTTTTTCATTTTTTCTTCATGATCACAAGGATTCTGAAGAATAACTAAACCTCGAAATTAATTTTACATGCCAAACTAGACTCAGTAATAATAAACAAAGTTATTAACCGCGGAGAGCATCGTGGAAAGAAACAACACTGGTTTTAACCTTTTAATTATAAAGAGAAAGAAATTATAAAGAGAAAGAAATTATAAAGAGAAAGATGTTACCGAAAGTAAAACGTGCCAAAACCAAGATGGAAGTGACGCGAGACCAGCGTCTCGTCTTCAACGATAGTTTAAGCATTCGACTGCGCAAGCGCGTTAAACTACCATTTTTCCTTCAATGATAAAGTCAATAGTTTCTATACCGACCACTGCACATGAATTTACCGACCGTTGATTATGTCGAGCGCGGCTGCTACACTTTTCAGTTTAAGATGGTCACATAACCCTAAAAGTGAAAAACAAAAGAAAAAGAAAACTTTAGTGAAGTTAAAGAAAAGAAAATAGAATAAAATCCCTAAATAACAGATGGCTCAAGTCGTCAAAATTTTATTGACGACTTTTTTTATTTTTGGGCAAACACAGCCTAAAGTGTGATTTTTATTTTAAAATTTGAATTCAATATCATTTAAAATTTAGTATTTTAATTATTAAATGACTAAAAGTCGAAAACTTGTGCGTGGTGAATTTTTCCAGATCACAATATATGTATTATAACTAAATAAATATATTTTAATTTTTAATAAATGAAACCATCCACCACAAAAGGTACCTAAGTGAAGATCGCATATGGTACCTTTTGCTGTGGACGGTCACAAATATAAATTTACAATTAAATTATTAAAGTAAATTTATAAACCGACATCTCATGTTCATTATAACTCTTGTATAATTAACAGGTTCTAGTTTACGTATCAACAGCATTTAGTAACGTTAATAAATATCACATAGAAGAAAAAGTATACCCAGTGACATCACTTGAAGATTTAAGAAAAGTTGTTCAAATAATAGACAATAGAAATTTTACAGAAACGGAAGAAGAAATATTCACAAACTTGTACGTAATTATTGTAAAATATCCCTAATTTCCGATCGTTATTTACATCCTCATCAACTTTTCTTTAAAACTTCATAATCAACTTTTATCCAGCATCTAAATATAAATAATATATACATTAATATATATTATATATATATAATAAATATTTTCGGATACTGTATTCAAAAAAATATAACCCCTGTATTGGAATTTTGCTGACTATTCTTAAAAGTTCAGTTCCATTTTTTCCGAATATTCAGAAATAAATTCAATTAAATTTTAAATAATTTAATATTCATAAAAATTTGTCAATAAATGAAAAAATATGATTATGAAATTCTTAATAAAAAGAATAATTTTGGATTATTAATTTGTATTTTGTATTATAATAAAATTTGACGAAGGTGTTTTGATCATAGTAGGGCCGCGAGTCTCGAATCTCGAAAGACTGAGCTTTTTCAGGCCGCGAGGCCTCTTATAGGCGGTAGCAGCTTCCGATACTGACCACCAGATGGGCGCGCCTTACGTGTTGCGCGCAGAGGAGGATAAAAAGGAGCATCGCAGCCCAAAGGAGCTCAGTCTTTAACGACTCGTGACCTTGCTACCATACGATTTAAATAGAATTTTTTCTATTGGTAAAATTTGAAAAAATTTAATTTGAAAACAAAAAAAATTAAAAAGAAGAAATTTATTTTTTAAATTTAAATTTAATTTTTTTAAATTTAAATTTAATTTTTTTAAATTTAAATTTAATTTTTTCAAATTTAATTTCTTTATTTTTACATCTTTAAATTGATTTATCCTAATTTTAAAGAGGCAAATATTTCCCGCTTCTAGAGAAATACAAGCATACACTAAATTTCAGGGTATTTCTATCTGTTTATAAAAATTTTAAATCTTAACTAGGGGAAAGGTGCCTAAGACGGACCCCCATCCATATTATGCAACAAATTATATAGTTAGTTAATGAAAAATACCTAAACAATGCACGTTTATTATTGT
>WNHD01012054.1:0-12522 GCA_011057455.1 Ganaspis sp. Gsp50 | reverse complement strand
TTAAGAAATTGTGTAGCTGTGATTATGAAATTTTTATTACAAAAATCAAGTTTCACGTTTTTGCAAATTTGACTGTGTTCCTGAAATTTTTTCGAAATTCTTCTTTTTGCATTCGATTTGGGATATGGAAATACAAACTTTAAAGTATTTTAAAAACACTACACTTCTCTGGATAAATTAGCACTTTAACAAAATGTATACAGAAAATTTGATTTTTTTAAAAAAAATCATATTACACGTTTTTGCCAATTTGAATGTGTTCTGGGATTTTTTTTTGAATTATTCTTTTTGCATTGGATTTCGCAGAAAAAACCAGCCCAATTTGAGTATTATAAAGTTTTTCACACTCGTCTGGATAAATATGAATTTTAAAAAATTTTGTAGCTGTGATTATGAAATTTTTATTACAAAAATCAAGTTTCACGTTTTTGCAAATTCGATTGTGTTCCTGAAATTTTTTTTGAATTTTTCTTTTTGCATTTGCTTTGGGATAAGAAAATACAAACTTTAGGGTAACTTACAAACACTAAACTTCTCTGGATCAATTAGCATTTTAACAAAATGTATACATAAAATTTGATTTTTTTAAAAAAAATCATATAACATGTTTTTGCCAATTGGAAGGTGTTCCGGAAATTTTTTTTGAATTATTCCTTTCGCAATGGATTCCCCAGAAAGTAGCACCCCAATTTGAGTATTATAAAGTTCTTCACACTCGTCTGGATAAATAAGAATTTTAAAAAATTTTGTAGCTGTGATTATGAAATTTTTATTACAAAAATCAAGTTTCACGTTTTTGCAAATTCGATTGTGTTCCTGAATTTTTTTTTGAATTTTTCTTTTTGCATTTGCTTTGGGATAAGAAAATACAAACTTTAGGGTAACTTACAAACACTACACTTCTCTGGATCAATTAGCATTTTAACAAAATGTATACATAAAATTTGATTTTTTTAAAAAAAAAAATCATATTACACGTTTTTGCCAATTTGAATGTGTTCCGTAAATTTTTTTTTGGATTATTCTTTTTGCATTGCATTCCCCAGAAGAAAGTACCCCAATTCGAGTATTATAATGTTTTTGACAGTCGTCTGGATCCATTAGAATGTTAAGAAATTGTGTAGCTGTGATTATGAAATTTTTCTTACAAAAATCAAGTTTCACGTTTTTGCAAATTTCGAAGTGTTCCTGAAATTTTTTTTGCATACTGCTTTTTTCATTCGATTTTCCAGAAAAAAGCACGCCAATTTGAGTATTACAACGTTTTTGACACTTGCCTGGATCAATTAGAATTTAAAAAAAGTGTGTGAAACAATTTTTCATTTTCTTCAGAAAAAATCATGATTCACGTTTTTGCAAATTTCGAGTTGTTCCTGAAATTTTTTTTGCATTCTGCTTTTTTCATTCTATTTCTCAGAAAAAAGCACGCCAATTTAAAAATATTATAACGTTTTTGACACTTGTCTGGATCATTTAGATTTTTAAAATATTATGTAGGTGTCAATTTGCATATTTTTACAAAAAATCATGATTCACGTTTTTGGAAAATTCGAGGTATTCCTGAAATTATTTTCGAATGTTCCTTTTTTCATTCGATTCCCCAGAAAAAAGCACTCCAATTTGAATATTAGAACGCTTTTGACACTTGTCTGGATCAATTAAATGATTAAAAAATTATGTAGGTGTCAATTCGCATATTTTTTCAAAAAATCATGATTCACGATTTTGCAAATTTCGAAGTGTTCCTGACATTTTTTTTGAATGCTCCTTTTTTCTTTCGATTTCCCAGAAAACAGCACCCCAACTTGAATATTATTACGTTTTTAACACTTGTTTGGATCAATTAGAATTTTTAAATATTATGTGGGTGTCAATTTCCATATATTTTTCAAAAAATCATGTTTGAAGTTTTTGCAAATTTCGAAGTGTTCCTGACATTTTTTTTGAATGCTCCTTTTTTCTTTTGATTTCCCAGAAAAAAGCACCCCAATTTGAATATTACAACGTTTTTCACACTTGCTTGGATCAGTTAGAATTTTAAAAAATTATGTGGGTATAAATTTGCATATATTTTTACAAAAAATTATGTTTCACGTTTTTACAAATTTCGAAGTGTTCCTGTTTTTTTTTTGCATTCTGCTTTTTTCATTCGATTCCCCTGGGAAAAGCACCTCTATTTGAATATAATGACGTTTTTGGTACTTATCTGGACCAATTCGCATTTAAAAAAATTAGGTAGTTGTCAATTTGCATATATTTCTAAAATGAATCATGTTTAAGGTTTTTGCAAATTCCTAGTTCTTCCTGTTCCTTTTTTTGCTTTCTGCTTTTATCTTTATATTTCCTAGAAAAAATTATCCTATTTGGAATATATGTTAAGATTTTTAAAATAGGGTAAACATCTTTAGGTAATCGTTATCATCCTTAGATTGAGCTAATCTTTATACAATTTTAAACATCTTTAGAGAAGTGAAATCTTTCTTAGATAATTGTAAGCATCCTTAAACATTTTTAAACATAGTTAGACTAAGTATGTAAATTGGTTTAATCAACTATAAAAATATTTTTACACAAGTATAAATATCTTTAACTTAGTGTAATTGTCTTTAGATAATTGTAAATATTCTGGGACAGTTGTAAATATCTTTGGACTGTCGTATCTGTAGACAACAACAAACGTTTCTTGACTATGCATTAATTATTTTTAAGAAGTGACAAAAATCGCTATAGGAAGACTACATACTTTAGGTGTCCTTAATAATATTTGGGAGAACAAAAATAATTTTTTAGCAAATACTAATAATTTTTAAACAACAGAAAACCTTTCGTTTAGGAAATAAAACGCTTCGAACGGAATCACCGATGCATATCATTAAAATATGAATCTCTTTAACGAGACTATTATGCGGGTGCAAGTGACGCTAACAAATGAATTAATGTTGAAATTGTTATTAGCCTCTGGAGGCCGAGCACCGTGACCAGGACTTCTGGACGTCGGCAAAAGCAGAGTAGCCTATAAAAACAGTGGCACAGAATGATCTACCCACGAGGCTAAGTAGGATCTTTATATTCTTAGCCGTCGGGCACAAGTGAGTCAACAGAGGATTCAACTTGGAGGCCATGATGGAAATAAACGACCCAGCAACTAAAGTGAGTCTCATTTTAATTAGCATCAGCTGGTGCGACGTGTACTTAACAATTCGCCGTTCCTTCAAACATAGTTCAGTATCTCAGTCTGAAATTCCTCTCACGAAGATGTTTTATTCAAAGACACCGGCGGGCCTCTTCTCTACGAATCTTCTGCCAGTCTTCATGCCCCTCAAAATAAGTAGCCGCTACCGCGCAAATTTGCATACAATCCACCTTCATTCGGCTCGCACAAAACACAGAAAGGACCAAGGGAAACATGTCAAACTTATTTCTTTCTTTCAGAAAACCTTCGTACCTTTCAAAAACTTTCAGAAACTTTTAAAAACTCTTAAATCCTTTTCAAAAATTCTGCTCCAAAATTACACTTTTTGGTGCGTGATAATTTCATTTCTTTTAAAAGTTATTTATTTATTTTTTTATAACTCAGTTCAAAAAACAGCATGAATTGTAACTCTGACGATAAGTAGAAAACTCCCTTTTCTTTATAACTTTGTTATAAAAAGTATCGTTCGTAACTCGTGTGAAAGGCCTTTTGAAACTCGCACCAAGTTTTTGCAACTCGTCTTCGACTCGTTACAAATAATTGTGCTCGTTCCAAAATCGCCTTCTTTTCACACTTGTTACGAAATGTACTAATTTATTAGTTAGTAACCCAAGCGAAATGTGAACATGGAATGTTTAGGAGTGGTGAACAAATTTCGGTTAAAATTGAAGTGATGATGAAATTGGACAATCGAGGTGTTTTATAAGCGTTGTAGAGAGTCATGTAGCTACGATTTTTGCGAAAGTATTTTTCTCCACTAGCATCATGTACACAAAGAACAAGTCCCCGACTTCTAAGAAGGGTGTTTGCTATAGTATTACACGTTCGCACGTGCAACGAGTGCTCAGGTTAAACATTATGCGTCCTGTGCATAATTTATGCACAGCCAGTGCGTCTGATACGTGGCGTATAAAAGCCGTTGGCCATTTTCTCATTGGCTCGCTACTGTTCCACAATTACAATCACTCACTTCCACTGATGATCCTCTTAATGATTCATCTCGTCTAAAAAACAAAATACCTTCTGTCTAAAAACAAACTTCTGTCTGAAAATCAAAAAATTTTCTGTCTAAAAACAAACTACTGTCTAAAAAATAATTCTGTCTAGAAAAATACCTTCTGTCTAAAGTACAAAATTAAATGTGTCTAAAAAAACAAAATTCCTTGTGTCTAAAAAACAAAATGCCTTGTGTCTGAAGAAAAAATACTTAGTGTCTAAAAAACAAAGATTCATGTTGTTCAGAATGAGAGAAAGATTCCTCTAGTCTGGGAAACAAAAAATATTTGGATAAAAAGGAAGACAAGAAGAAGGATTGGACGAGTCTTGCTTTTCTTTGAGGTGAGGATTTTCTCAAGAATGACGCAAAACGTTTCTGAAAAGCTTAAGTACTTCAAGCTTGACGTAATCGTACGACGTCAAAGTCATGAGGGGATGATGACCAGCCGCAGGAAGCTGCTGCACTTTGTATGCATTATTCATCCCCTATATCTGCCCGAAGGGAATTTCACTCCGGATTGGATTCTGATGAATTTAATCTCGAATCTGCTCAAGGCTGAACGCACTCTATTGAGAATTAACGAGTTGCTTCGTCTGCAGCAAGTCCCTCTGACTGTGGTCATCAGTTTTAGATTCTAATTTCTAACATAATGACGCATTAGCGCTAATGACCTTCTCCGACGTTCGCCAAAGCGAGACCATAGAGTGCTAATAAGATTCCAGATTAGATGTTAATTATCTTCACCCGCAGGCTCCAAACTTCAACCTGGCACAGCAGAATGTTTAACTTTCATCATTTCGCTTCGCTATTCAACAATAAATCCATCTTTGCAGGCAAACAAATTAGGGGTTACCTTTTGTTGGTAATTGTGTCGGTACAAAAAATTTAGGGGTTACCTTTTGTTGGTAATTGTATTGGTCAAAATATGAATTAAATCGTAAGAACATTTAAATATGTATTAAGTAGAGCCAAAAATACAGTAAGTGCAATTAGTAGTGTAGTTGGCAAAGTCAGGAATACCGTAAGTACAGTCCAAAATATAGTAAGTGCAGTTAGTAGTATTGTAGGCACAGTCAGAAACACCGTAAGCACAGTCAAATATACAATAAGTGCAATCAGTAGTGTTCAGAAAGTACAATCATTAGTGTTCAGAAAGTACAATCATTAGTGTAGTAAGTACGCAGTCAAAAATATAGTAAGTGCAATTATTAGTGCAGTAGGTACAGTCGAAAACACAGTAAGTACAATCATTAGTGCAGTAAGTACGCAACCAAAAATACAGTAGGTGCAATTAGTAGTGCAGTAGGTACAGTCGAAAACAAGTAAGTACAGTCATTAGTGCAGTAAGTACAGTCAAAAATGCAGTAAGTACAGTCAAAAATACAGTAAGTGCAATTAGTAGTTCAGTAAGTACAATCATCAGTGTAGTAAGTACAGATAAAAATACAGTAAGTGCAATTAGTAGCGCGTTAAGTACAGTCATAAATACAGTAACCTCAATTAGTAGTGCAGTAGGTACAGTTGAAAATACAGTAAGTACAATCATTAGTGCAGTAAGTACGCAATCAAAAATACAGTAAATTCTGCAGTAAGTACAGTCAAAAATACAGTAAGTGCAATTAGTAGTTCAGTAAGTACAATCATCAGTGTAGTAAGTACAGATAAAAATACAGTAAGTGCAATAGTAGAGCGTTAAGTATAGTCAAAAATACAGTAAATGCAATTAGTAGTACAGTAGGTACAATCGAAAATACAGTAAGTACAATCATTAATGCAGTAAGTACAGTCAAAAATACAGTAAGTTCAATTAGTATTGCAGAGGGTACAGTCAAAAACACAACAAGTAAAATAATTAATGCTGCAAGATGAGTCAAAAATACAGTAAGTACATTGAGTTACACATAAATACAAAAACAAGACGCTGAGAGCTAATCATCAAAAGCACTAAATCACGATAATTTGCGGTTGCTTTTTATTTTTTAACAAACGGGGAGATTCGAGGTGAATAATTTTGACTGTCGAGACATCATCGATGATAGAAGGTCTCATGAGGGATACAAATTGGAAACACAGCCATTACGAGATATTTATTGGTTCGGACGATAAATCATTGGCCAATAAGATTTTGGCGGTGCACCGCAGGCGAATCTGCGTGCGTGGGTGCATTTTACGAGTCGATGTACGAAGCAGGACCGGACATATGTTGTCCCTTGTAGGTGGAATTGCCTCCGCTCCTTATTACCTTCGCGGTGTAAATGCAAAAAGGGTGAACCATCGGATTGTCTCGTGGGCAGAAAAAATTGCCTGCCCCGTCGCGAATGTAATTGGGACAGGCATAAATCTCCTTCGAGGACAATAGTTTTTCCAAAGGAGTATTTACAATACATCTTGGTATTTGCAGCTGCCGCGTACGTCTCATTAATTAAGCCCCCTTTTACCCCTCCCACCCTCGTCTTACAACCAACCGCCTACACTGATCACTGTTCACCAAACGCACGACATCTTCGTCCTTAAGTATCGCATCCGACTGATGACTCTGACAAACTGCAAAAAACCTCTCGTAATTAATTACTCATTTCACAAATTCCTTAGTGGCAAATAAATTTAACGAATTCGTAAATTTGAAATTTAATTCAGGAAATATTTAAAAAATCCATTAATTAAATAACAAAATAATATTGTTATAAAAATTAAAGAAAATAAAGAAATAAAGTAAAACATTTAAGAAGTAATATGAAGTCAAAGTTTTGAATTCAAAATTGATATCAAACTCTGACAAGAACTTTATAAAGCCTCAATAACATTGCACAGTGGAAATCAATTTTCCTGAGTTTGTACGTTATCCTTGCTTTATATAAAGCTAGAAATTTTCCCGACAATTTTTATACCCGTACAAAGTATAGAGTTTTAAAATAAGAAAATACCACTTCCGTTAAAATGATACCAATCAAAATGGAAGTTCTCAACTGAATCTTGGCAACTTTCAAATGAAAGTTTTGGAAAAGTTTTCTTCCGCAGGATTTCAGATGCGACAATGAAACTTTATCGCTCGTGTTGAATGTGCGCTTTAACTTTGAAGCAAGTTTCTCGAATGGTATCAAAAGAAAGAATAATTTACAAAGTCTGATGGTGTTTGCTGTCTGCAAATAATGATGGCTTTAAACACCTGTAAGTGATGGCCCTAGGAGAAAATACAGTAATACTATATCATTATTGCTCGTTCTTTACATGCCATTCACGTGTGTATACTAATCTTCAAAGTCCGTCATGAAAAGCACACCTCATAAATGTGTCAGTTTATATTTATCACATGTAAATATCTGTTATATTATCTGCACCACACTCATTTTCTTTAAAGACAATTTCCATTCAAGAACCTTTCACGGAATTCAATTTGATTTTTTTCAAACTTTACACCATCTTATTTAAATTGTCACCACTCAAAATGCTTTATTTGCTATTTATGATTAACATTTTTTTAATATTCATGTTATTTTATTATACTACTTATTGATAATTGACGCACTACATTCTATAATGTATTTTATAATACAATACAATGTATTCTATATAATTTACTATACATAATTTTACATACTTTATAATTTTTTGTGTGTATTTCTCTATTTTCAAGTCTGGCAAACTTTCATATCTTTTGGTTACGGAAAGTTTCGTAAGTGAAGAATATATTGCGAAATTTTCTCACGGGGTAGTTAGTAGGGGGAGCGTAATCATGCAAAACTGAGTTTCTGCGAAAATTGGTTAAGTGCAAGTTAGCTTGCTACCGTCAGAGAAGAGCAGTCGATAAAAACGTCCCGTATTTTATCATGAATTATGATTCACAACTAAAAACTTTTGGAATTTATTGAGTAACCGAGACAGTATGTGAAAATTGCTGAAAAATTTTTACAACAGAAAACCCTTTTGGAATACTATATTCAGCGTAATAACTGTAATTATTTCACTGCCTCACTCAGTGTCCCAAAACAAGCGATCAAGTTGACAATTTAATTGAATTCGCTTTTTCAATTTTTAATAAATTTCACGGTAATTCACGCTCAATTTTCATTAAGGGTCAAATAATTTTGTCTCAATTTTGAAACATATCATCAATTTTGAAATATATCATCAATTTTGAATTAATTTGTCAGTTTTTAATTAATCTGCATTGTCATTTTGAATTAATCAGTTCATTTTGAATTTATCTGTTCTTAAATCTGTTTTCTCGCACAGGAAATTTTCACTTTCTTTTTTATTATGATTTTTTCTTTTTCTTTATTATTATGATTATTATTGTTAATATTATTATTATTACTATTGTTGTTATTATGATTATTATTATTATTATCATCATCATTATTATTATTAAAAACGGAATTCGAAAACTGCGCCTAGTTACTCGAGTATTAATCACCCGTTTTGATCAATTGTTCGTGAAAGCAATTATGTGTCTTGAATTTATGGTAAACCAGTTTTAAAACTAAGTGATTTATCTTGAAATCTCATGCAATAACTGCGCCTCTTTCCCTCGATTCTGGAATTAATAAAACTGACAATTCCATTTGAACACTTTGTAAACCTTTCTGAAGCTTAAAGAGCATTTATAAAAGGATGACTGCTAAGACACGCACTTCCTTTGCAAGATATTGAGAAAAATATGACAATACTTTTTTGCACATAAAAGACAATCGAGCCAGTGATATAAATCTTATGGACCAAGCGATGCACGAAATCATTATTTATGGTGCTACCAGCTCGATTTCTTACAATGTGGACGGGTTGAAAACGCGATCGCCCATAGAATGTCCAGCGGCAGCTGGTCTATAGTTCTTCCCTTCTTATTGATTTACGTCGATAGCTTCTAAAGCTCTCAAATCGCGGTCTCGATACTTCAACTCCAGTATTTACTTTGTCCGAAAAAAAGAGTCAATCGAAACACCGCTTTCGAGAATAGTGTGAACTCAACAATTGCCTCAACCTTTCACGATTATCAAACGAAATCTCGATACAAAAGTCAGTCTTTGCGAAAAAGGGTGAGTTTCTCAAAAGGGTAAACATTCATTAAAAATAAAACGAGTTTTCGGAAAAGAAACAAAAGCTTTCAAGAAAGAAAAAATTATAGGAAAGTAAGAACAAAATTTTAGGAAAGTAATAACAAAATTTTAAGAATGGAAAAATAAAGTTTTAAGAATGGAAAAACAAAATTTTAAGAATGGAAAAACAAGATTTTAAGAAAGGAAAAACAAGATTTAAAGAAAGGAAAAACAGGATTTGAAGAATGAAAAAACGTATGTTTAGGAAAGAGAAAACAAGTTTTTTAAAAATAAAGATTCGGTAGAAAAGAAACTTCGGGAAGAAGCTTCGTATGTGGAAGAAATTCGTCCTTAAGGATTGTCGGTGGAAGGAAGTTGCGTCCTGAAAGAGAAACTTGATCAAAAAGCTTCACAGGATGCGAGAGATTCAGGGCAGTTATTTACAACAACTATCCGAGGAGTTGGAAGCAAAAACTTTTGCAGAAACGAACTTACCTTATCATATCCTTAGTTTCACGCCTTTTTTTTGAGAGCGTTAAAAATCTTCCAAGTAGTTACAGCCACAGCTCTTTTTCTTGATAGTCATTTCGAGGAGAGCTGTACTACAAAGAAACCTTCATTCCAAATGCCAAATTGTCTTCACAATTGTTCTTAACACTTTTTTTTAATAATTGCCTTCCTGAGAGGCGCATAAAACACTTCCGGCGTTCAACTCCCTTTACGAAATACACGCATTTAGGAATACATTGCTCTAGATTTTTTCGCCTTGAAAAATTGCGATACCAAATATTTTAAACTTGTTCATTTGTCGGGTTATAAATGATACAATTTCAAAGTTACAAATGGATTTTCGTACAAATGATGTAGGCAAATGCATCTGTAATTGTGCGCAATTATTTTTGTTTGTAATTCGCAATTATTTCTGTTAGTAATCACTTTCTCTTTTAGTCAACTAACAATTAATAAAATTAATTGTTAACAAAAAATGTTTGTTTTTAACAAAAAATTTTATTGTTTGTAATAACAAGTAATTTTATTGTTTGTAATAACAAGTAATTTTATTAATTGTAATAACAATTAATTTTATTAATTGTAATAACAATTAATTTTATTAATTGTTAACAATTACAATTAAAAAAATTACTTGTTATTACAAACGATAAAATTAATTGTTATTATAATTAATAAAATTACTTGTTATTACAAACAATAAAATTAATTGTTATTACAATTAATAAAATTACTTGTTATTACAAATACTAAAATTAATTGTTACTAAAAGTAACAATTTCTCCTAGTAATTCACAATTATTTTGGTTAATAATAGACAGTAATTTTGGAACAAGATAATACTTGTTATTTATGAGCGGATAATAAATTTGCGAAAGCGAAAATGGCTGGGGATTAGCGCTCGTTTGAATTTAAGGTGTACAATTATGGGCCATAGCTGAAAATCTAAATTTTATGAGTTGTTTAGATTTGCTTTTTGTGGTATTGGAGATTGGTATCGGTATCAACGATGGAGTCGCAATTTCTATATCACATTCTACTTATCGTGCATCATTATTGTAATCGACTACTCTTCTCTACAAGATCCTCGAGCGTGTCCGTACATCACGTGGCTCTAAATTAGTTTATATAATAAATTCTTTCCTCCCGGCAGCCTGGTAGCAACAATTCAGTATGCATAGAGTAGCCGACAATTGCTCCAGGCACCGGCATACCATCCTTGATTCCAGAAGGCTCTTCGACTTTTCCATCACCATTTTTTTCTCATTCAACAATTTCATAGACCTGTTAATAGATTTTGCAAATTTCCTATCCAAGAATGTCGTTTGATGCTTTTGATTCTAAACTTGATTCTAAAATTTCCGGAAAAGGGCAAAATTTTATTTTTGGGAAAAAAAATTTTTGGGAACTGTTCTACTTTTGATCAAGAGCTTTTGATTGTTGATACTTTTTGGGTTGCTGTGAACAAACAATTTTTTGCATAAAAGCAAATTGTGATTATTCAAAGTTGGAGATTATTGGAACAAAAGATAAATTGCGGAACCATCGGGCAAGCAGAGAAAATAGTTTTGGTGTTTGAGAAGGGATTTTGGGAAGGTGATAATTTGTATGGCGATTTAGATGTAAAATGTTGCGTGACACGATGACCATTAAGATGCAATTTAAACATCACGCAAGGTGTGCTAGGTTAATTTGACGAAGCGACAACGAAGTGATTTCATTATAGATGTAGATTATACGCTTGTAAAATATTCAGAAAGAATGGATTCCTTTTAACAGTGCACATAAAGTTTAGCATAAAAAGTGAATCTATTAAGTTTCATTCGCCGTATGTTTTACAATATAAGCTCATTGTACAAGAAAAGTAAGCTTCGACTCAAAGCCTGCGTGTTTTTAAAACGTTTCACATTTACTGCTTTTACATTGTAGAAGTTCTTTTCAAATTTAAAACAACTTGGTCTCTCTGCCTTTTACAAGAAAAGGTGGTTTCATAAAAAGTATTGGTCTTTCTTTTGTAGCCTTTCTCACATGACATCTTACACTGTGCGTGATCTAAAATTATTAAAAACCCATCACACCATGACATATGGAGTTCGGTACAAGCTGGTTTGTCTCGTCGAAATTTACCATAATTTGACAATCAACTTGGACTTTAAATACCACCAAAGATTAAAGTTAACGCTAGATAATTTTGTTCCATTTGGTAATTTGTGGTGCAAAATTTTGCTTGTAATAATCTTGTAATAATTTCTTGTAATCCTGGTGATTTTGTAGTATGCGTTACATAGTTGTTACATAAAAGTTACATAGAAGTTACATAGAACAACTAGTGACCTTTTTATTTATAACATCAGAATCTGAAGACAGCATAAGTATCTATTATGTAAATCCATAATAATATTTAATATAACGGAGTTGAAAATGTATTATTATGTACTATAAAATGCACGTTCTTTAGGTTCAAAATCAAGACGATATGGTTCGATGAACATGGGTCAGTGGGCGTCAGAAGCAGCGGGTGTTCTTTTATATAATACCCGACTCGTGCCGTGGATAACGTGGGAGCAAGAATGTCCACAAGAGATCCTTTTGTTCGCTCTATATCGACTTTTCTACTCTTTTTTTTTCTTTTCAAATTTTAAACTTTAATTTACACATTTAATTATTATTTTATTATTATATTATTATTATTTTATTATTATTTTATTATTATTTTATTATTTTATTATTTTATTATTTTATTATTTTATTATTTTATTATTTTATTATTTTATTATTTTATTATTTTA
>WNHD01012050.1:0-11335 GCA_011057455.1 Ganaspis sp. Gsp50 | reverse complement strand
AGCCCTCACTTCTCCGAGTTTACACGATTCATAAGATGCTCGACGGGCAAACCTTTAGAAGGCTTCGTCAAAATTATTTAACATAAAGATAACCCTTCAGTAAGAAAAAAATTTTTTTAATAAATAACAAAAATTTAACGATTCGCTTCTTGTGATTTTTAATTTGTTTAAACAAATTAATATTGTTTATATTCAACTTTTTATTAATTTTGTTTATTTACAATATAGAAGTATGCACAATATTGTGCTCCCTTTGATTTAGAAATAAGGTAGAAAATAATGTAAGTTGACTTGTTTAAATAATGTAAGTTGACTTGTTTAAAAGTAGAGTCTTATCGAATAGAGAAAGAGATATCTTTGCGATTGTCGTATATGAAATTTGTATGTGTTGTTGAGTTATTTTTCCTACCGATCTTATCTAGCAGTGTACCCATGTCGTACAACCGCGTTTACACTCTTGTCTTAAAGTTGCAGTCTACCTCTAAGATGGAGTACCCAGACAGCAGCTTATCTTAATAGCAGTGGTCATTTACACGCAAACTTGAACATCCACATTCGCTTATTTAAAATTCGCTTCTTTCATCTCCTTTCTCCACTTTTACTTATTTTTTTTTCTTTCATTTACTATTATAGATTTCAACTTTGCAATAACAGTCCCAAAAGACAATTACATACTTTCGATTTTTAACAAGTTTTAAACATTTTTTCAGCCGTCCATTCAAGGTTGAACATAACGTTACTATTATTATTGTTATTATTATAGTATGACCTTCACTGCGGCATTTCTTTGATACAAGAAAGTAGTTAATGAGGTTTAGAAATTTAGAGTTAAATGCACTTGTAGATTCCTTTCGCAGAGTTGCTTGTTCAAAGTAAAGCTTGCTCGAAATTAAGAAAATGTTCCAGATGAAATGGAGCCGTTGCAAGTGCCAGACACTTCCATTTTCAAAGACGTTAATGTAATTGATTCGTTATCGCTGAAATCTTTCAACATATCGCATCGGCGCAACCTACCTTTAGGGAGTTTTAATGCTTTCTCTTAAAGTGATTATACATCTTGAATTCCATTCAACCAAAACGAAATCCGTGCCTTCTCAAAAACAGTCCAATCGGAATCTTTTCTTATTGTATTTTATGTTTAGTGCACTGAGAAAAAAGATTTTCTGATTTTGCATCGGATCTGACCTGATTTTTTCCTAGAATGGGACCCAGAATGTTTATTCTTGATTCTTTATTATTTTTATTATTAACATTAATTTTTTAAGTTGTCTACACTCTACGTGTTTCGAAATATTAAATAAACAGAATAAACTGCATATAGAGTTGATGCTTTTTTTACCATTCGATAAATGATTCAAGTACGCTAAAAGCACGTTTTTTGAAAAATCTGCACCACTCTTTACAAAATGAGACAAAGTGTAACTGCTCATAACTGTCAAAGTGATCTGTGGTGATTTGTAGTCTGCTAGTAACTACAAACCAAAGTTGCAAAAGTTTCTGTACGTTCTCGAAAGATGGCGCCAAGATAACACCTATCCTACTTGACCGACTACACTTTCGCACACTTTCGACAAAGGCACAAAAAAGGCATGTTCAGATCACTGAAAATAGTTATTTTGCCATCTTGTGTTCTCTTTATTCACAATAATTAAAGTTTAAATACTAGAAAGAAATTAAAGAAAGAAGTTCAATATTCAGATAAATGTAAATTCGGGAATTTAAATATTCTGATAAATGTAAATTCTGGAACTTATATTTTCGGACAAATGCAAGTTCGGCGAGTTAAATTTTCTGACAAATGGGAGATTCTCCAAAATCAGATTACTTTCAAGAAAAATTAAAGAAAACAAAAATATGTCTAGATATTCGAATTCTTTTACATGAATTTCTATTTATTAGCATCAGGAAAAGGTATAATGAAAGTGACCACGCTACAAAGTTAATGATTAATTAGAAATGAACGAATATAAAAAATATAACCTCAAATGCCACTTCATTTGCTCTTTAGCTTTCGTTATAAGATTTCTCTGTATTTTCTCACGCCTAGTTTTTTAACTTCCGCCTTTTTATCTTTATCACTTTATTTCTTTGTGAATCCATATTGACGACAATTTTATATAAAAGATTTCAGAAAAATGAAACTAAACCTACTACTATAACTGAAACTCCTGTCAATGTACTTCATTCTTCTCTAATTCTCGAAATAAATTAAATTTAAAATATGTATCAAATAGCCATCAGATATTGACAGCAGTTAATAAACTTGAACTGTTATTTAAATTTATATTGATTAAAAATAATCGCAGTGATATGTTCAGTAGTGCTTTCACCTGTCAAAACGAAAACAGAAAACTAACCTACATTACGTTCTATAAGGCCGTAGCATCCAAGACAAACAAAAGAATAATTATTATTTAACTTCCATTGTAGCATTTATAGACATTAAATTATGTGGCTTACTTTTAACCTCTATTAAATACAAATTAATAAATAAAATGTGTATATTAAATACAAATTATATAAAAGGAGTAAAAAAAGTCAACATTATCACTTATTTTATGGATATTTGCAAACAAGGGTTACTCTTGTGTTTGCTACGCCCCTGTCCACGATATTTATTGCCACGACAATCACTACCACGACAATGGAAATTTGTAAAAAATGTATTCCTTTATGTTTTAGAAATAAGCAAACAAAACAATATTTGGTAGTAATTTTTGTCTGTTTAATATTATGATAAATGCAAATTCGGGAAGATAAATATTCGGATAAATACAAATTCGCAGAGTTCAATATTCTGACAACTGCAAATTCGAGTAATTAAAAATTCGGACAATTAAAGTTCAGCCGGTTGCATATGCCGACAATTGAGTTTTGGAGAAAGTGATAGCGACCCAAAAGAATTAAAGAACAGAAATACTAGATGGCTTTGTCTATGCAACTGGAATTCGCAAAATATTATTCACCTTTGAGGTACTTGTTCAGTATAGAAGCAATAAAGATTTTTAAATGTCCACTAGCGTAGTCAACAAAATCACTTCTCGTTTCTTAATTGAAATAACTGAAACCCAATAGTTGTTCAATTATACCTAGATCGCTGTTTTTTCAAATCGTTTGCGCACTTGTGAAAATTATCACATTTTATTGAGGTTATGTTTCAACTACCTTTTCGAAAACTTTAACTATAAATTCTGTTTCATTTCTGAATAACTCCATTTTTACTTGTAATGTTTTTGTTCGAAAACTTTAACTATAAATTCTGTTTCATTTCTGAATAACTCCATTTTTACTTGTAATGTTTTTGTGTGAAAATTTGCCATGGAAGTATTTTGAGAGAAAGATTAATTTATAATCAACAGAAAGCCTTGATTGTGTGCACAAAGGTGAGTAGGTTTCCCTGAGAGTTGAAGCGAATTTAGTGACACGCGCGAGCGTGAGAACGATAACACCCTGGGAACAAATGAACAACGAGGGGGAGTGTGTTGGAGACGCTTAAAAGTGGTACAACATCCGGACCAACGTTACGAGCTGTCTTGAGAGTCCTGAGAGACCTACACCTGCACAGAGAGTTTGCTTATAGACACAGCACTCATAGCACTATATGTTTAACGGTAGAGCAGAAGCCGCCAAACACAATCCATTGCAGTCCATCCACACGTCATCCGGCTGCTCTGCAGGCGGAGTCTCGCCATAATTACGGCTTTGTTTATTATTGTGAGGCAGAAACTCGCCGTATTGTACTCAACTTGAAAGCTAATAGTGTGAATTAATCTTCGCTAAGTGGAGCCACCGACAGTCGACACCCCACTCCCCACGTTGAAAGCAGGACGGACTCTGCTCTTTTCTCTATTCAGTTTACTTCTATTCACCTTGTCATTCAGTGCCTTCATATTTCTGTCACATAATTGAAACATTTTTTTATCTAATGGATCAATATAAGTCAAGTGTAGTAACATAAACTAAAATGCAAAGTAATCGTACGTTAAAAGCATTTTGCTGTGTAATACATTGGTTTTTTTTGTTTTTGAAAATGTGTGTTGTAATTTGTGTCTACGTTTTTATTATTAAAGTGTTTAAATAATTGTTCTATTAATGAAAAGGTGTGTTAGTTGAATGCAATTAAAATTTTGTATAGCCTGAGAATAAGAAAATTCGTATGGATAATGAGTTGCAAAGGTCAGGAGTAAAAACTAAAGTTGTGTAAAAAGTTAGGTTAGAAACGAGCATGTCGCAAAGAGAAGGGCAAAGAGGTAAAGGATCAGAAAGAGATAGAGGTAAAGGATTTATTGATGGAAAACAGTTGCTTTTGGATAAGTCAATTAAAAAAGTATCGTTCGAACAAGATTTGAAGTATGAAGAGGAAGTATAAATGTAGAAGGCTAAAGTGCAAAAGGATAAAGAGGAAAAAGTAATTCTTAAAAGGCAGGTGGAAGATTTAATACTTAAGGTGAACGAAAATGATATTAAAATCAAGCAATTAGAAGATAAAGTGGAAAATTTGTCGAATTTAATAAAAGAGGGTGAGATACACTGTAAAAAAAGTCGATGTGATTTTACATCGTCACACGTTGGAAATAAATCGATTCACTACATAACAAGTTGTGAAATTACTACTTTACACGTGAATCGATTTATTTCCAACGTGTGACGATGTAAAATCACATCGACTTTTTTTACAGTGTAGCATCCGAACAGGAAAGATTTAGTGAGGTTAGAAGCGTGGGTTCTACAAGAGGTGGCGCTAGTGGTGAGGCGGGTTCAGCTCGGAGTTTAAATAGTTTGAATACGAGAGAGGTTGGTTTTGTTTAAAAAAATGATTAATGACAAAGATAGAATGGATAGAAAAACAAATATCGTTATAAAAAGAATTAAAGCTGATAGTGAGAATTTAAAAAACTGGGTGGAAAATTTAATTCGGACAAAGCTAGAAATAGAAACTAAAGTTTTACATTTAAGACAGGTTTTCTTATTTAATGCTGTGGTTTATACCATTATAGTGTCCTTATGGAGAAATATGAAGATTTAAATAGTGTTACTAAATATAAGTCTTTCTCTTGGAAATTGGAGTGAAAATATAAAAGAGAAAATCAGTTTTTCTTTTTGACTTTGCTGGTATAAATCTTTTATCTAGACCTGAGTACAGACAACTTAGTTTATCTCTATAGGATTACATTAATAATGTATTACAAAAAATAAATGTATTACATTTGTAATTTAATTCTGGATCAATAAAGTATAAAGTAAAAAAAAAATTTAAATCAAAAAATATTTATACTTACCAAACAACAAATATTAAATTTTTCATTTATAGTTCATAATTCAAACACTGAAATGATTAATACCTCCTCTCGTAAAAATACATTTGATTGTACCATAATTTATAATGTTACTTTATTTTTATTAATATAGTTACAGTGTGTAACTTTTAGATTTAGTTAAAGGGCTGGTCCCGTAAATTTGTAAATAAAAAAAATAAAATAAATAATTGATATAGGTAAATTAAGGACTTTTTTTATGGTGGAGTGGCTTTATTGTAAGCGAATGCATCGAATCTTCGTTTTGGAAAAAAAGATGAAATAAAGATGATAAAAAAAACTTTTGTAACATACTCATAAAGTTAGCGAGAATATTTCAGAAATAAGCATTAACGTAATGAAAAAGTAAAATGGGGAACAATTGAGTTAAAACTGTACAGTGGATAATGGTTTAATCTTAACATGATTTTTAATGGGATTAGCAACTACGTGGATCAGAGGCTGCTTTTGTCGGTAGTTCTTGGAAGAAATTAACTGCAATTACAAAGATAATGGTGAAAGGGTGGATCGCCATGCGACAGCTGCTGACTCTGAACCCCTTGCACTTTTCTTAACCACACTTTCAGGCTCCTTTTTATCGAAAAACCTTAGACTGCAATTATTGGAAAGTCGTGAAAGAATTTCAGTTACCGCTTTCTTTATTTTTTCATTCTTAAACATATTTTAGAGATATCTTCTTATCCGCTGTAGTAATCTTTTTAAATATTTTCATTTTATCTCATTTAACATATGTGTGAAATATTTATTTTTTAAAAGAGGTTTCGGTTTTTTATGAGCTGGAGAGCAAAGGGCGATACATTCAGGGGACAAAAGGTTGGTCTTCTTCACTTCCTTCGACTCGTGCTGCCACCGACAGCATTATATTGCCCCTAAATTATGCCACAGTAAAAAAATGATGGAGCGAACCTGGTAGCTCGTTTTGTGCAGCAGCAAATGGCTTGAAAAATCAAAAAGAACGGAAGTATCGCCTACTACAAAAGATATAACTTTCCTCGGAATGTCTTTTGCCTTTTGCCTTCTCGGAATATAACAGAAACGTGACAAAACAAAAGCCTTATTTCTCCTAAAGAGTCTGCTCTTCATGATTATTTTTCTCATTTTTCTACCAATGTGATAAATCATACAATACAGATACTAATTTTTGTCCAAAAATTTTACATTTGAAGATTGCATTTTGAGTCAGTTGTGAAACTCAAAGAAACGATGGTCACAAAGAAATCCCTTAATGTCAAAGCGTGACACAAATTAGATTATGATGCGCACATTTCTACAACAAACTACATAAGGAACCTTGTTAGCTAACCATCATCTTGAAGACCATCTTGAAGACCATCTTTAAGACCATCTTTAAGACCATCTTTAAGACCATCTTGAAGACCATCTTGAAGACCATCTTGAAGACCATCTTTAAGGCCATCTTTAAGACCATGTTTAAAATCATTTTTGAAACAAGCTTCATAACCATCATCTTAAGACCAATTTCAAATTAATTTCCAGAAGCACTTTGGATGTGCTTTATCATCTTTAGCATCATCCCCAAGATTAGTTTTAGAATCAATTTCTGATCTATTTGTACGTAACGGTGATTATGAAAAGGGTTTTACAATTATGATGATGGTAACAGAAGAATCGTTTTGCTTGTGAACAATATGTCGCTTTATATTGTTCATCAGCAATCTCTGGGGATCAAAAGAAATTTAAAATCTGGTAAATACTCAAAAGTGCATGTGGACTGGTTATAAGAGCGTTAATCTCATTATCTCGAGCGAGTGGCAACTGTGACGAAGCTGCAAGCAGGGCAACAATTTCACTGTCAATTTTTCTTGCCCACTAGGCGGAAAATTACATTTAGTCTTCGTTTCCACGAGGAAACTTGTAACTTGCAAATATATAGGTATATCTTTATACGATTCTGTATACCCTGTGAGTGTAGAGTCCTTCAGTGGACCCTCAATCTCTCCCGAGATCAGCAGAAGCCAGCCAGGCAAAAGGAGGTCCTTATTTCTATCTCAATTACAGTATCCACTCGTTTAGATCTCATTAAATCCTTGAGTCTTTTGTCATTCCGTATCTTCGCACTGGTAGAAAAAGATAGTTGGTCCACCCATTTTTATTCAATAATACTTATTTAACGTCCAGGTAATTTCATAATTCATAAGACACAGACAACTAAGATAGTGAATTCATATTCCAATTTTAATCTCGCTTGTAACTATTGAAGAAGGAGAAAACTTGTATCATTTCTGTCCGGAAGCCTGTAAAGATATTCAATGCTTCACCCTCGCAAAATTTGAGACGCGTACATGATCTGTACTGATGTCCAAGACGGCCAATCAGAGCGCGAGCGAAGCGCGGCACGAATCTGATTGGTGAGGGCTCCACCCGTCCAAACGCATAAAAGAAGCGTGTTTCGCGGCGCTCGAAGCAGTCTTCGACGGACAGCCGGGAGAGGTGGTACCCTCCCTGGGAGACCAGAAGAGTTGCACTCTGCTGGACGATTCTCCCTCTACGACAAATCCAATGGTAGCACCGTTGGCATCCAAGGTTGCACCGTATTACTACGTTTATTCTTCGTTTCGTTGCCCGTTGGCAAATTATCCTTGTAACGTACTATACCTCACGCTTTTCGTATTTTGTCTAATATTAATAATTGATCTTAACATTTGATTATTTTAAATAAATTGTAAAGTAAAACCGAACTCTTTACGTGTGATTATTTGTGACGGATCGAAACCTAAAGAATCCTGGTTTCCGACGAGTTATGTCTGTGGCTCAGAAAAGATTGAAGAAGTTTTACAAATAGATTAATTACAAGCCGATAAGGCAGATATGGATTTTATCCATGATCCAAATAGTAAGGTCGGGCCAACAACCAAAATTTACAGTCAGCGCATGTAATGTATTTCGCGAGTGGCAGACATTGAAAATCTTATCGCCTCACAGGAGAATGAATCTTAGATGCTCTTGACTTAAGGTTCATTTTACCTTAAAAGCAATGGGTTTCGGAGCCAGTAAGGTACAAAATTTGATATCATTCCTATCAATGCTATGAGAGTATAATAAAGTGTTCATATGATAAATATTTGTAAACTCTTTTTGTTAAATTATAAATTAAATAAATCATAAAACAGTAATTTAAATGTGTTACTAAATATTAAATGTTAATGCTTATAACACACAATTCAAATCTACCGGAAGTCACGCGAAACAAGATGGCGCCCACGAAGAATCTGATTGGGACACTTTTTACTTGCGCGTGGCCAAACCTTACTATTTGGATCATGGATTTTATCCGTTTTCCAACAGATGATGGATCAAACATGGCGTTCAAGTCAAAATAGATCATTAGAATTGTCAAGTTGGTACAAATCGAAGTGAAATATCGTTCCAAGTATCAAAAAGTTCTTTTATTTTACAATAGCAAAATAAGCGTGCGTGGAAATCTTGAGAAATGAAATATGAAAAATATGTTACATGAAATACTGATATGATTTATTTTATTAAAGAAAGTATTTAAATATTATTTTATTTCGTTGCGTTATTCCTGAAACCTACGTGAAACATATATTGAAATCAGAAATAATTCCATAGTAATTTTTAATTAAATATATAATTCTGAATTTTACTGAAGAGTTGAAAAGGAAAGTAATATTTTCATTGGAACAATAGCTTCAGTTGATCTTATTTGAATATTGATATTAGAAGATGGAAATGGAATAAATGAAAGTAATTTTATTTGTTGTGGTTAATATTTATTGTTGAAATTATTATGTATAAAATATTAATCTAAGCAGATGACATTGTTGCTATGAAGAATTTAATTAAAAGATAATTTTTGTTTATCAATCATGGTTATTGCATTTTTATTGGTTACTCCAATAAAAACAAATTTCTTCTTATCTGAAAAAAAATCTTATGTAAAGTTCATAGTAATGAATAATAATTCATAGTAATGAAAGTAACCCGAGTCGGGTTTTTTACTTTATGCAATAGGTAAGTATGGATCATCAGAATTGTCTGTCTGGTATCAATTTAGTAATAATAGTAATTAAAACTTATTTTAAGAAATTTTGAAAAGGATAGGAAGTGTGACACGTAAATGTAAAAATTAATGTTTGGAAAAAATTAATAAAATACATGAAACAGTATATTATGATGATATTATATAAAAGTATATTAATTATAATAAATATATGTTTATTATTTTGAGAGTAAAGCGGTAAAAGAAATGTGCATTATAAGTCAGTGACCACCAGCGTCTTTTTCAATCAGAGGGCCTTCAAATAGTTCTAGAACATTCTGCAGAAATATGCTTTATTACTTTTATTTTACATTTTTGAATTTTACTTTATTTTGATTTTATTAAATTTTAATTCATAAGTGAATTATATCAGGATCTAGAGAAGGATCGATGCAGATTCCTTTTCATTCGGAATCCTACGTGCGGAATTTTTTATTTTATTTGCATTTTTCGCAAGAATCGCAAGTGCGTGCACAAAATACAAGAATTCAATTGCTACGTTTTTCAGCTGTTGCGTCGGGACAGAATTTGTATTTTTGAAATTTTTAATAAGTATTCTAGGTTATCACTCATGAGCCTTAAATGTAAAAATGTTAAATGAGCCTTAATATAAAAAAAAAATTGATAGCAATGTTGCAATTTCCGTTTTTCTACTTTTTATGTCAGAAAGTTAGCTCGCGTCTCACGTGGCAGGGCAATTATCGTAAACCCTTCGCAGAACAAAGCTGATTATCCGATCCAGGGGATCATACTTCACAAGCGACATCGTGCAACATCCGACATGAAATTAAATGAAATGGTACTTTATGTAGCTTAGAGACTCCATCCGATGGGAAAAAGCTCGACCCCCGGCTAACAACCGGCTGGCTTTGTAGTTTATAAGGCGCGACGATTTCGATGAGAGTAAAGATGCGGTTTTCTTTTTTTTTTTTTTTCTTT
Organism: Ganaspis sp. Gsp50; assembly: GCA_011057455.1. Lineage (NCBI taxonomy): Eukaryota > Metazoa > Arthropoda > Insecta > Hymenoptera > Figitidae > Ganaspis > Ganaspis sp. Gsp50. Next base: position 1,060 of record WNHD01012050.1, on the reverse strand, counting down.
TTCATCGCAGTGTCAAAGACATACGTGTGGCGGAGCAACTCGAAGTACTTGGGATGTCGGAAAGTGCAGGGGAAGAAAATGACGAGAGACATACCATGGTGAATCTTGTGTGAGGCAGGAGACGATACAGGCACATAACTACCACGATTTCTTGCCACATTCCGACCCCTACTAGGAAAACTCGTCGCTAGAGCCACCAAGCTACCAAGTCTTCCTCTCATTACTCTTAAAACCTGTCTAGACAAAAAGTAACAGGTACAAGTAATTTTTTTTTCGTCAATTTTCAGCCGTTTTGTAGTTTCTGAGAAATAAATATTCTTTTCAAAGTTTAAAGCACTTCTCCCATTATTTATTACCTTTGCAGAACGCAGTTTTTGATACAACAACTTTTTGCGGATTTGCTTGCAAGGATTTGAAGAGACGTTGATCATCTGGAGTCGAATTTTCAAAATTTTGAACAGTCGAAATGGCTGATTCAACATGATGGACAGTTTTTCTAAAGATCGAAAAGCTATGATCGAATCTATGAAATTTTATATCCTAAGGTTTTAAAGGTCATGTCCAAGAACTCGGTTGATAAGTTAGGAATCTAGGTTAATTTTTACTTTTTCTGAAGTTTCTTTTTAAAAATAATAATAAGTCAGACATTCATAACGCACTTGAAGGTTTCCTACAATTTCAACAAATTTTCCTAAATTCACAAAGTATGAAAAAAATATCTCTTCTAGTTTCTCTGTAAGAAGTGAGAAACTAAGATGTCGGTAAGTTTGTTATCGACTCACTAGTTTCTCACTACTTACAGCGGAACTAAAAAAGATATTGCTTCCAAATTTTAGGAATCATTATAGGAACCCTTCAAATGCGTTATATGAATGTCTGAGTTATTATTATTTTTAAATAGAAACTTCAGGAAAAAAAAATTAACGTAGATTTTATAGAATTAAAGGTTTCGTTCTAGAATTCGGTTGATAAGTTAGGAATCTACGTTAATTTTTATTTTTTCCTGAAGTTTCTTTTTAAAAATAATAAGTTAGACATTCATAACGCACTTGAAGGTTTT
>WNHD01012048.1:0-10620 GCA_011057455.1 Ganaspis sp. Gsp50 | reverse complement strand
TAATTATCATTTCTTACCGTAAAATGTTTTCATTAAAATGCAAACCTATTAACCTATATAAAATGTTTATTATATTAAAAATTTTATGAAAAATGTGATCGTTTTAAAATTACTTTTTAAATTTAAAATTCGGAATAAAGAAATTTTTTTATTAAAAAAATTATTTAATTTTAAATTTATGTATTTTGCAAACAATTTATTAACCAAATAGCATACATTTCTTTTATTTAACTTCTAACATTTTTTTTTAAATTTTTAAATTTTTTATTAATTTCTTCCAAAAAAAAAGTATTTCTCATTAATATAAAAATTTATTAAGTTTTAAAAATTATATATTTTATCGTAAATTTATAGGTATCTGGACATTGGCCTGAAACTTCGTACGTATGCTTTTTGGATGAAATCAAAATTTAAAAGAAAATGATAAAAAAATGCTCTATGAGGAAGCAAATTGTTCATGAAATGAACACAATTTACCACTAGTTAATCTTTGTATATATGTTTGTAATATGTTTTTAATCTTCAATGAAAGTTTGAAAAACTGAAATTGTGATTTTGATGAAACAAATGTTGAATGTTGAATGTTGATGAAAACTACAAATTAAAATTAAAAGAACAATCAAAAATACAGTTCATAAACAATTAAAAAAATAGTTAACAAACAAAAAATAACTTTAAAAAATAATTAAAAAGCAGTTAACAAACAATACAAAAAATAATTTTTTAAAAGGTCTACAAATAATTAAAATTTTAAAAAACAATATAAAACAAAACTCCTTCTATGAGGAAGCAAAGTAATGTAAAAAAATTATAAAACATTTTTTATAAAATCCATTAAAAGTTAAAAGCTTACCAATAAATTCCCAACTGGAATCGACAGTCCAAGACGTGTCAGTGAAAAGCTTTGTCTTGATTTTCGGAGGTTGAACGGGTTTCGCGTTTGGTAATTTTTTGATTTCCCTGGATCCTAGTCGTTTAGCGAGATTATCAACAGAGGAAGAAATAAGTGGCGTTTTGTCCTCCGCTTCTTCGTTTTCTTCCCAATCAATTGGATGAAGCTGATTCGAATTATTTCCAACCGGTGTTTGCAGCCATCCAGGTTCACTGTGACGAAATTTGTTCGTTGCAGAATTATTTTTCGGTCGTCTCCGAGGAACGATTATCGCATTTTGAGTTATTGCGTCTGCCGGTTCCGCGTAAAATGGACTGCCTTGTTTCGATTCTGGTGTCAAGGGACTGTTGCTCTCGGACTTTGTCAAAATCAAGCCCAATTTATTTCTTGGAGGTGTTATCGAGTTTGGACTGTTGAGTGAATTCGCGCTACCTAGAATGATTTGAAAATAGTAGATGGTAAATAAATGGATGAAGAAATAGTCAAATAAATGCTGGGTAAATTAATGATAGGCAAATAATAAGTAAATTAACAATAATAACAAATGATAAGTAAATGATTAAAAAAATGAATCATAAGAAAATGAATTATAGGAAAATGAATTATAGGGAAATGAATGATAGAAAAAAAACGTTTGATTTCCAGCTATGCTAGAATAATAAATAGGCTAATAAATAAAAAATCGAAAACTTACAAACTCTGGACAAAAGATCCGGTTTTTTGCCGATCCCCGTTTCTTCCAGAGATCCACTGTCAGGACTCTTGGCTTCCAAAATAGGTTTGAAGCTGGTAAACTCCGGACTGGTGATCTCTTTATAACTCAGCTTTTCAATTCCCACGGTTTTATCATTACGAATCACAAGCCTTTCATTTCGTGGAACTAGCTGGTCATTAGCCACTAGCCTTTCATTAGAGGATTTCTCCCCGGGAGTTAAAACTCTTTCGGAAGCCACTAAGCGGTCGTTAGAATTCTTGGTACGATCAACCTGAAGTTCAGCACGAGTTAATCTTTCATTAGGACACCAAGTGGAATGATTAGACTGGTCTGTCGTGTTCCAGATGTCCTCGTAGTCGGAGATTTTGTCACCCGGCGAGCTTCTATAATATGACTCTAGAATATCAGATTCTTGGTAATGCTGGGAATTCTTTCTAGCGTCACGATCCCTTCGACGTTTAATTTTGCTGGTCCCCGAGGGTGTTGTGGGCGACAGGATACTTGGAGCTTTCGAGCAGACTAGTTTCGATGCAGGAGACAACACAGGAGTTATTGGTGATAATGCTGATTTTGATGAGAGATTCGAGGACAAGGATTTTGAAGACGTTCCACTCTGAGGCGACAGCAGGCAGGAACTCGGATCCGACGGTGTATTTTGCTGTGGAAAGAAAAATTTTTTATATACAATATTTACATCACGCTATTTATATTTATATTTATATTTACATTTACATTTACATTTTTATACAAGAGAGAAACGATTAGTAAAGACACATTGGAAATAAAATAAATAAAACTACTTTTCAAAGTCGATTTTGATCTTTACATTTTTGTTTATTTAAATTTAAAATTCTTTCACTTTTATGATCTTTTCTGGTTTTAAAATTTACAATGGGAACACATTGATTGGAAATTTCGTAAATTTTGCTTCCTCATTGCATCCATTTTTTAGATGCAATGATGTGTTACATATCTTGCCTAGTGAATTAATTGCGAAAAACATCTTTAATTTGTATTCATGGCAATAGAAATAAATAAATCATGTTATCTAAAAGTTCGTTGAAGAAATGAATGTATTTGAAACTAAATTAATAGAAATAAAAACAGAAATAAAATATTTCTGTTTATTACTTACGTTACGTTTAATATTCAAAAGTTTAACTGCAATGTTGTATAAATTGAGAAGGAAAAAAGAAAAAGAAAATTCTTTTCTTAATCGTTTTTGCTATAAACCTTGTGCACTAGAGCATCATAAAAATTCATGCATCGATTCAAAAGTGGAAACTAGAAGTTTTCTTTCTACATTTTGCATTTTAGGCTCCATTTAATAATTGCGGATACGATTTTTTTATTTTGACGGCATTTCCAAGAAGGCGGCAAGTTTTTTTTTACAAATGCTTGTTTAAATGTTCAGTGATTTATTTTTTATTGCCATAAAGACGAATTTCACATATTGCTTTCTTTTGCTTATTACTACTTGCAAAGAGAGTATTATAAATGATTCCACCAGAAAGAAAATCAATGGAGGATGGCATTCGCAGGAAATTGACGATTAAATTTGAATTCAAATTAAATATTGAATTTAAAGAAGTTTAAAAAATTAAGGTTTTGAGAAAAATTGTACACTACCGCTGGTAATTGTGCGACCGCTACTTTTTTAAGGATTTAAAAGATCATGTATTTTAAAAAATATATTACTTAAAATTTTTCTTGTTAAGTTTCTAATAGCTACTATAAATGCGCAAAAAATGAGCCCTTAACAAGAGGATTTACTTCATTTTTGAATGAGATATCACAAAAAACGTTGAATTTGCACAGTTTTATTAAAACTTAAATTACTCCTGAATACTAATAGTAAACATTTTTTCAAGATTCTGAGCTTGTAATTGTACGAGCAATAAGAATAAAATTATGTCATAATTGTGGAAGTTTTTTCTCGAATATGTGATGCTTGAAAGTTGAAGTAAAAAAGTACTAAAAATATTTGTCATTACTAGAAAAACAGATTTAACAGATTTAAAAATGAACAACATTGAAATTTTATTATATTATTACGAAATTATAATAAAAAATACATTTATATATTTTTACGAACAATTTTAAGTGATAGAATATTTATACGAATTTTTAGTACTTTGTTACTTCAATTTTCAAGCATCGCATATTCGAGAATTCTTGTTGCTTGTAAACTTACCTTTAAAATTAGCTCAGGGTCTTGAAAAAATGTTTATTATTTCAGGAGTAATTTAACTTTTAATAAAACGATATCTCATTCAAAAATGAAGAAAATCCTTTTGTTTAGGGCTCATTTTTTGCGCATTTATAATAGCTATTAGAGACTTAAAAAGAAAAATTTTAAGTACCTAATACACATTTGAAAATACATGATTTTTTAAATCTTTAAAAAAGTAGCGGTTGCACAATTACCGGCGGTAGTGTATTTAGAAACGTGAAGAATGAATTTAGAGAAGTGATAATTGAATTTAAAAACGTGAAGACAGAATTTAGAGGTGGTTAAAAAAATTTCAATTCTTAAAAAATCTATTTAAAAACGTGATGACTGGATTCAGAGAAGTGACAGTTGCATTTAAAATAATGACTGAATTCAGACACACGACATTTAGACTGACAGACATAAAAAATTACTTGTGAAGAGCAGAAATCATTATTCTGATTGACATTGAAGGTGACAGTTGTCGTGACCGTGAAATTGTTCTGACTTTGACTGATGCCAGGCTTGGCCCATCTCGGTGGCGGTGGAGGTGGTGATTTAATAATCGGGGTCGATGTCTGATTCTCCATATGGTTCTTATTGACTTCCGACAGGATGGGAGAGTTGGTGCTCGAGAGATTATTGAAATTGGCTAGATTTTGATGAAAGTTGGAGGCAGGAGAGTTGCTGGAGAATTTATTATTCCTGGAAAATTCGATGATGGACTTGTTAGTCTGGACCTCTACACTTTTAGTTGTCTCGGTAATGGTGCTTGACTCCAAGGGGCTAAGAACATTACTCTCTACGTTATGAATCACAGGCGAAGGGCAGCGAACGCTCTGAACCAAATTGGGTGAAATAAGCTTTTGAGACAGCTTTTCACTTGGTGAAAGTTTCTCCAGCCTATCTTTTTTGGTATCGTATGGTTCATTAAACGTCGTCAGGTTCAAAGTATTCGGAGGTGTCGGCCTTGGTTGACGTGGCGGTGAAGAAGCGAAGGTCGATGTCGTTACTGTACTTGTTGGAGACGAACCTGCTGAAATTGAAAGATTTTTTGATTAATTGGACGTTCAGAAAAGAGGATAGTTGAAAATCTTTCTTTGCTTTTTTTTCTTTCATGTTTTTTTAAATATTTATTTTCAAAATCAACGCTTTTTAAATACTTATTATCAAAATCAACGCTTTTTAAATACTTATTTTCAAAACCAACGCTTTTTAAATGATTATTTTTAAAATCGATGTTTTTTAAATTATATTTTCAAAATTATTGGGTTGTAAATCACTAATTTTCAAATGATCATTTTTTGAATTATCGTTCTGGTTTCAGAGAACCAGAACGATTTTTTCAATGGTAATTTATCATTGAAAAATACAATCATTGAAAATAGTACCATTGAAAATTCTATAATTGAAAATACTATGTAAAATTGAAAATACTACCATTAAAAATACTACCATTAAAAATACTACCACTGAATATACTGCCATTGAAATTCTACGTTTGTTCTAATTGTAAGTATGTTTACCTGTATCGTGGGAAGAAATAGGAGCTAAGTTGAGTATAATACTTTCGGAGGTGGGAGTACTGATAATGTTGTTGTTGTTGCCTAAAAGAATAATTTAATTATTAATATTATTGATATTCTATTCAACTAATTATTAATAGTTTATTATTATTGATTAATAATATTAATTATTCTAGTACATGATTAATATAAATATTATTGTAAATTCTAAGTTCTAACTTTAAAACTAAAATTTTTTACATTTAACATTCTTTTAAAGAAATATCAGAATTTAACGATCACTCCGAGTTAAATTCTGATATTTTTTTAATCAACTGCTGAGTGATAGAATCATCTTGACGTATATAAAATTCTTTTATTTTTAATTTAGAAAATTCGGCAAGGAACCCTATGGCAATTTATAAAATTATTGCAATAAAAAGCGCACCACAATGAAAACTGCTTAAACTCGAAGTATTACTGCTTCCACTTTCTGGAGGTTTTGGATTTGCCATTGGATACCTCCAAAATTCTTGGCCAAGCAAAGCTAATGATGAAAGTTGCTGTCGATTTTTCGCATCCCTCATTGCTCTTGGAAGATTCAATTGAACCGGCAATTCGTCACTGCTTACCAAAAAATTCAAATTAGAATCAGAAATCACAATATTGATTGAAATATTATTTTAACGCAAATTTCAAATAGTATTGGTACAAAAAAATCACAATGTCAAAATACAAAAAAAATTGTACAAAAAGTTATACAAAATTGCAAAATAGCAAAATAGTTATTAATTAGTTATTTTGTAAAATAGTACAATTTTGAAACAACCTATAGAAAATTATGCTAGAAATTGGAGAAAATTTACAGAATTTAAACATGAAATTGAAATAAAATTTGCAAATTCGAATGAAACTAAAAATTGACTCAACTTGAAATGTAAATCGATTAAAATGGAATGAAGTAAAAACAGTAATTTACTGAAATTCGTATTCAACTCGAAATTCGTATTCGATTTGAAATTCGTATCCAATTCGAAATTCGTATCCAATTCGAAATTCATATCCAATTTAAAATTTTTATCGAAATTTTCAATGTCAATAAAATTGCAAAAAGAGAAACATTTTAAAAAAATTGGAAAATTGACATTTGGTTTAATTAATGATTGTATAATATTTAAAAAATGAAAACCATCAGTGTATTAATAAAATAGAATTATTAGAATCAATCGCAATTTAAATTACACTATTATTATCGACTATTATTATTAATTAGGTGCCCTGAAGAATAAATTAAATTCTGTAAAATCCTGCAAGTAATTTTGTCCTCGATTGTTGTTTAAAAGATTCGTGTTTTTGATAATAAATAAATTTACATAAAATAGAGAGAATTTGATAGAATTTGTTGACTCACCAGCATTGTGAGTAATGCGCGATGAGTGAAGGGATATTGTCGAATCTGTTTTCACTCGTTTCTAAACTTAGTTTTCCATTGTTGGATTGAATGAGGTAATGTTCGATATAAGGTCCTTTTCCAGGTGGAAGTCTCACGGAAAGTGCCATTGTGTCGCTTTGACTGGACTGCCGAACGACAAAATTCTGCAAAATAAAAATTTATAAATTTTTTATGAAATTAAAAAAAAATCGTATACATATTATTAAACAAAAGCTCCAAACTTCATTATTAAGAAAAATGATCGTTTTCAATCCAAATTCGCTTTAAAAGTCGAAAACGATTTCGTTTCAAAAGGCGAAAAAGATTTCGTTTCAGAAGGCGAAAATAATTTCGCATCGATACAAAATGCTACTTTCAAGAAAGTAAGAATAACGAAATGAAGCAATAAATAAAATAAAAATACGATAATAATAATTCTAAAACGAATCAAGCATTCAGAATCAGATTCAGAAATTTTATGATTTTTATTTTATGATTTTTTATTTTAGTTTTAGAAATTATTGAAAGAATAAAACAAGTTAAAAGAGAATTTAAAAAATTACAAAGAACACAGAGTACAAAAAATTGAAAAAGAATAAAAATTGAAGAAAATACAAAATATTGAAAAAGAATAAAAATTGAAAATGCAAAAAATTGAAAAAGAATCAAATAAAAAAAAAAGTTGAAAAAAGATTAACAAAATTACAAACAATACAAAAAATTGAAAAAGAATAAAAAATGTGAAAAGAGGATTAACAAACTTACAAAGAATACAAGAAATTGAAAAAGAATAAAAAATGTGAAAAGAGGATTAACAAACTTACAAAGAATACAAAAAATTGAAAAAGAATAAAAAATGTGAAAAGAGGATTAACAAAATTACAAAGAATACAAAAAATTGAAAAAGAATAAAAATTGAATAAGAATAAAAATTAAAAAAGAAAACAAATTAAAAGAGTATAAAAAAGGTACAAAGAAGAATAAAATTATTAAAGTTAGAAAAAAAGGTAAAAAAGGTACAGAAAATTCAATTGGTGAAAAAGAATAAAGTGTTAAATTCCTCAGAGCAAAATTGCGTAAAATTTGCATAAATCCATGGATAGGAAGCAATAAAAATGATTGACTTGAGCAAATGATTTTAGCTTTCTATTTGTTTCGTGTTTCAAATAAACTTTGCAGGACTTTTTTCCGGGTGGTCTCATTTCTTGATTGGAAAGAGTAATTGCGAAAAGCATTGTTTTTTTTTTGGCTATGGCATTCGTTTCACTCTGGTTTGGGCATTACAACAATCGTCAAAGCAGGAAAACAATGAATACAGGGAACAATGCCCCGACAAAGCCTCACCTCATCCGTAGGCATTTCTGCGCTGATTACTAAGGCTTTTGTGCTTACTTACTGGAAAAATGTTTATGCAAAAAGTACACTGTCGATTTTTCAAATCAAACATTCATTTCATAAAGAGCTGCTCGCTTTCTATGTGAATAAGATTTTCTTTGAATTTTTGCATTTATAATTTTTTTTCGTTTTTTTAAATCCATACTTAAAAATAATTTAGTTTATTATTTAATTTAGTAAAAAATTCAAAGTTTAGAAGAAAAGCTTTACAGTTGGGGATTTTTTTAGTTTAAAAAAATTAGTTTTTTTAAATTTATACTTAAAAATTATTTAGTTTATTATTTAGTTTAGTAAAAAATTCAAAGTTTAGAAGGAAAGCTTTACAATTGGGAGTTTTTTAGTGGGTGTAGAAAAAAATGTGAATGAAAGTGACAGAAGGTGTTGACAATAATGTATTCGGTGAAAACAAAGAAACAATAAAGGAGGGTTTATAATTCTCGTGAATTCATTTATTCCCTTGACAATCACTTACGTAATGCAGTTTGTAGGTGATTTCCCACAATAAGACCCATTGTTTTAAAGAAACATGCTCTTTCGCACTCTGTCAAGTTAATAGGCATTGACATACATTTTCAACCCGCATGATTATTTTTCTTATTCAGAACGATCTCAAACCTCGGTTATTAACACGAATAATTACACTGAATTCCGGGCAATTGAAATACTCGGTCGTTGAAAATGTTCCAATTTAAAAAATGTGTCAATTTATTTACAAAATTAGAAAACAAATTTTCTTTTTTTATTTATTTATTTAAAAATTTTAAATTTTCGTAAAAGGTATTATTGTGCTTTAAATTCATTTAGATAGTTCAAACGGTACTCTAAAATTGATTTCAATTTATTCGGAAATTAAAAAAAAGATATTTGAAAAAGAACATTTGGAAAATAAAGCAAAAGAAATTAAGAAAGAGAAATTTACAAAAGAAACATTTGAGAAAGAGAAATTTACAAAATAAACATTTAAGAAAGAGGAATTTAAACAAGAAACATTTAAGAAAGAGAAATTTAAGGAAGAGAAATTTAAGGAAGAGAAATTTAAGAAGAAAATATTTGGGAGTTTAAAAAGAAAATTCAAGTAATTGAAAAAGATGTTTGGGTATGTAATTAAATGAAAATGTGGAAGTAAAAAGGACACAAAATGGCCACTTTTTCAAACGGCTATTTATTTTTTCTCTGAGTGGATTTGAAATCAAGATTCAATACGAATGGTATTCAAATGGTAGAAGATTCGGGAGAAACTCGTAATTCTGTTGCTTGGGATTGTGCCAAAATTTAAATACCTAGTATTTCAGTCCTTGTGATAGTCTCTGCTTTTATGGCATATTAAACCAGAGCAAAATGCTTGCCAAATTGCTGAACATTACAGAAAACGTCTCAAGGTGCAGTAACTTGCTTTCAAAATGGTCTGTAGTACAATTGAACTTTTTATTCCATAAATTGGCTCCTTTATTGCTACTTATTCCATTACATTCCACAAATTTAAACCTTAATCCTTTGAAAGGATTTAAGAAAAAAATGCCTTTTTTGAAAGAAGCATCTTTTGTACTCTAGTACTTTTATGCACTTTTTTTGGGAAATTTTGAACTATTCTCTGATTAATAGTTATTTATGACATAAGGACTTCAAGTGGCACTTTTCAGTACGAGGGTATTGTAATAATACGAGTCAATGAAAACGAGTCGAAGCTTCTAAACGCATAGCCGAGGCGAAGTTGAAGCCGAGGTTCTACCGAAACTAAGACGAGGCTCACTTTTTCTTTGGCGAGTTTTGTTAAATACACGAGGACTAAGTGCCGCGAAGAGTCCGTGTGTCATACAACATTTTTTTATCACAATTGCAGAAAAGCTTTAAAAAGAACCATATATTTTTCTTTTACACAAAAAAAGCAAACTGTCAAAAAACATAACCAAAAAATTGTGGTGATTGATTGAATTAAGCAAAAATCTGTCTGACCAATCAGATTGCAAGATGCCATTTATGGTCTCTCTACAATAGACCTTTTCATTTAAGGGCGGAAATGTGAGTGACGTCATGACACAAGGCGCGAATACAAAAATTTCGTGCTCTTTTTCAGTAAGATGTATGCTATTCTCTCTTATTTCAAACAAAAAACTGCATGAAGATGTTTTTAGTGCGAAACTTATGTATAATAATGTTGAAAAATATATCATTTGTCAGTTAAAAAGGTGGTTGAAGCAGAAGTCAATATTTAAAAGAAAAAAGGCCTAACTTGTCGAGAGCCATGTTGGGTTATACATATAGGTTACGTTTACAATACTGTCAGAATAGTTTGTAATACTGTTACTTTTATATTTTATTTTTCATTTTATTCACAAATTGATTGACTGGAAATAATAATTTAAATACATTTAAGCAATAAGTTAAATGTAATGACTGTGATAAAATGTTCTGAAAATTCACTCACGTATTTAAAATCTGTAATTATGCAAGGGATATAAAAGTATTATT